>CM069448.1:10231419-10338659 GCA_035610835.1 Ophiura sarsii | reverse complement strand
AATGCTATCATGAGGATTACATGTATGACAATTGACTATCTGTGACGTATGGTACACAGTGGCGTAACTAGACTTTTTCATTTGGGGGGGGGGCAAGAAGGGGCAGTGACTTGAAATGGGGGTGGGGGGGCTCCTAAGACAATCCAAGTGCCGCGCCAGCGGCACATTGATTTCATTTGGGGGCAAGGGTTCCCGCCCTTTCCCCCCCCCCCCCCCCCCCCCCCCCCCCCCCCCCCCCCCGCTGGTTACGCCACTGATGGTACAACACCATAGAGTATCACTGATGAGTAGCTATGGAAAGCACAGAATACAAAACAGGCAAGTCTCACATTACCATCCTTGGAAGTGACATAAGTTGAGGGAGAAAAGTGTAAGTCTATAGGGGAAGGGTTTAAGCCTCATATCGAGGGTTGAGCGCCAGAAGGCCGTAACTCAGCTTTTGGGCAAAATGAGATTTTGGTACCAAAATAATCCATATAACCCACAGATTTTAAGAACCATAAAGACTTAACACATAAACACTCTCAATTTTTGACTATAATTAGAAGTATGAGTTGGGTGCTATACAGTGTGTTGTACGGGTCCCAAATATTCAAAGTTATTTATCTCAAAATAGCCTTTTTAAATTAAGGCCTTCTGGCGCTCAACCATCGATATCCTCAAGTTACTTTCTTCCCCAACATGAGTCTAATTAGCATTTTCACATTTATTTTCTTCCAACACAAATAACCTGAATAAATGTGGCACTCTGTACTCATGAGTCTAATAAGCATTTTCACATTTACTTTCTTCACCAACATGAGTCTAATAAGCATTTTCACACTTATTTTCTTCCCCAACATGAGTCTAATAAGCATTTTCACACTTATTTTCTTCCCCAACATGAGTCTAATAAGCATTTTCACACTTATTTTCTTCCCCAACATGAGTCTAATAAGCATTTTCACACTTATTTTCTTCACCAACATGAGTCTAATAAGCATTTTCACACTTATTTTCTTCCCCAACATGAGTCTAATAAGCATTTTCACACTTATTTTCTTCCCCAACATGAGTCTAATAAGCATTTTCACACTTATTTTCTTCCCCAACATGAGTCTAATAAGCATTTTCACACTTATTTTCTTCACCAACATGAGTCTAATAAGCATTTTCACACTTATTTTCTTCCCCAACATGAGTCTAATAAGCATTTTCACACTTATTTTCTTCCCCAACATGAGTCTAATAAGCATTTTCACACTTATTTTCTTCACCAACATGAGTCTAATAAGCATTTTCACACTTATTTTCTTCCCCAACATGAGTCTAATAAGCATTTTCACACTTATTTTCTTCACCAACATGAGTCTAATAAGCATTTTCACACTTATTTTCTTCACCAACATGAGTCTAATAAGCATTTTCACACTTATTTTCTTCCCCAACATGAGTCTAATAAGCATTTTCACACTTATTTTCTTCCCCAACATGAGTCTAATAAGCATTTTCACACTTATTTTCTTCCCCAACATGAGTCTAATAAGCATTTTCACACTAAGTCGACAATTTATCTGTGTATGATAAATCATCACATTTCAGTCATTTACAACATGCAATACATTGAATCTGTCATCACACAGAGAGGGTCCTTTTTGGTGATTGATTGTCATTAGTGATTGTTATTATGAGTCTACAAAATAAGTATCAATTGTCCAAAAATGTATCATCGGGTTAGTATGAAAAGTATGAAAACGCTTAATATCATTCTGAAACCCTCTATTAGTCGGTAAACAAATCTGATGATGTTCAATCACATTATGTAGAGAATTCAGTTCTATATTGGTACAAAGGCTGTAATTCTGCCATCAGCAAACTTTGTTCAACTCTGTAAAACTGACCAGTCTCCATACATCCTATCATTGCATCATCATGTCATTTGAATTTGATGTTTGTGCATTGAGCCTATTAGCCCTAACACTTCCCCCCACTTTTTTCAGAATTTTTTCTTCAACGCGGAAAATCGACCAAAATATCCCCCCGATCCCCCGGGATTTGATCCCCCCGGGATTTGATCCAGGGACCTCTCGCACCACAAGCGAGGGATTCCACACTTCACCACGGCTCTGGCACACAGTTCTGGGCAGTGTATAGCCCAGACTGTATGTATTGGGTCCATTTTTTCATCAAAAAACTTCCACGCCGGGTGGTACCAACGTGCCCAGTCGTGGTATTTTGGGGTATATGGTAGTGTTAGGGTTATATTAACGAAACTTAGAAAAATTTTGAAGAAAAAAAAACTTTCAAAAAAATTGCTCGTTAACCCTAACACTTCCCCCCACTTTTTTCAGAATTTTTTCTTCAACGCGGAAAATCGACCAAAATATCCCCCCGATCCCCCCGGGATTTGATCCAGGGACCTCTCGCACCACAAGCGAGGGATTCCACACTTCACCACAGCTCTGGCACACAGTTCTGGGCAGTGTATAGCCCAGACTGTATGTATTGGGTCCATTTTTTCATCAAAAAACTTCCACGCCGGGTGGTACCAACGTGCCCAGTCGTGGTATTTTGGGGTATATGGTAGTGTTAGGGTTAGTGGAGCAAAATTGACCATAAATTGTGACCCCTAGTGGTCAAATGTTAAAACATCATCTCGATGGTTTTATATGATAGTATATACCTTGTAAGACAAGAAAAGTAATGATGCCAAAAATGTAGGCGTGGGCGACCTGAGAAATGAGCATATAAAAATGGCGTCTATTTTATTATAAAAAACGTCCTGATGATTTGATATAATGCAATCAAAGATGTGCAATCCTAGAATATATTAATATCATTGATACATAAGATGTTGCCAACATTCAATTCCGCAATTTTTATTTCCAAATTCCAATATGGCTGACATTTCAAATAATTAATTAAGACAACGCACTAAATAACGTTTTCAGGCGTATATAAGAAATTGGTATTTAAAACCAGTGAAAGTTGGCAACTTCACTTGATTATAGTCGTTACCGCAAATTCATTATGCAAATTCGTTCAAAAAACTTGTTATTTGGACTTAATTTAAGAGGCATCATCAGTCTTTGGAAGACGTATGTGTATGACACACAGCTTACCATAAGTGTTCCAATCTAAATATGTATATTATTGACATAATCATCGTGGCATTATTTGGAATCTTCTTGAGCTGCCATTTTTTTTAAATAAAACGCTGTTGTCATCCTCGTCCAATAACTAGTTAATGATCATTTAAAATAATAATATTGTCACAGTATGGCAATTTCTTTCAGTTCTTTGCAATCGCCATGTTGACCAATCGTTGGGATACTGTTTAATCTCTGGCTTCACGTGCTATTCTGAAATTAAACTGGATACATCTTCACTCTGCCACTCTTTCAGATAAAGGTTTCATATTAATACCCTTTGACATAATATCAAGTTAAGTTTAATTTTCAGAATCTGACTTTAGGGTCCGTATCATATGCAGCTTCTGTGAGCGGGTTGCCACATGATTCAATGTTGATAGATACGGGCATACAGCCACATGCGGTGGCAAGGCTGGTTGTGTCTTAAACATACGATGCAGTCTACACGGCATTCACCTGGTGTGCACATACATATGAGATCATTTAGCAATTCTGGCGCAGCAGAGGGTTGTGACATTAGTTGTGGTTGTAATGTGTTTGTTTGTTTGTTTGTTTGTTTGGAACCCAAAATCTAAGCGATCAGGGAGCTCATGCCATGGAATAAGTGCTTTACGCCAAACCAGGAGTTGGAAGGCAGAGCGAAGTACATGGAGTTTGAAACTATCCTCCGTTGGAGAGCTTCCGTGGTGCAGTCCTTCTTCTTGCTTTCTTACACCGAAGGAAATTCAATTAGATTCAGTTAGATTTTCAATATAAGGTTCCCACGAACAGTATTGCAGCTGAGTATTCTTCTTTTGTCATCACGGTGTTTGCTCCTAAATAATGTAGATAGTGCTGCGTGTATTCCTGTGTTCTTCATCATTATACGATACGCGGTTTTCTTGCCACAGGGCCGTCAGAAGGGGGGGTGCGTTGGGTGCGGACGCACCCCCCTTGAAAATCTCTTCTTTTTATTTTTTTATTTTTTTAGGGTAACATGTTGTTTTATGAATGGAAAATGGGGTCAACGATGGCAAGATACATGAAAATTGTGTCCTAAATTCGCTGTAATGCTCAGAGCTTCTGGGGGCTTCGCCCCCTGGACCCCCACCAGGGGCCCTAAGGCGGGCCCCTGGACCCCACCCGTTATTGGTTTCGCGCCAGAGGCGCTCGCATCGTCAGCGTGCTGCAGCACTAACACTCTGACGTCATACTACTACTTCCGGTAAAAAATCGTGAAAACGCACCCCCCTTTCCGGTAAAAAATCGTGAAAACGCACCCCCCTTTCCGGTAAAAAATCGTGAAAACGCACCCCCCTTGAGCAAAAGTTGCTGACGGCCCTGTGCCATGTCCAAAGAATCCACTTACAGTGTCACACCCAGTATTGCAGTAAACAGGAAGGATGATGTTATGTTGATCACGTGAAAGTTTGTTATATATCTGGGGTGGACAGGTATAAAGCGGGTAAGATCGGTATGTTTCCCGCCCCGTCCAGTTAGGAAGAAAACTTCACTCGACGAAATACTTGGTCGATGATGAACAAGGAGAACTAACACATCTGTATCTGGACTGCTGATAACAACATGATGTGCACCTGCATTTGCAGCGGTTGCAGCTTGAAGAATGATGCGTGTGTCCGCTTCCTCTGGTTTGATGCAAGGCGATCTACTGAGTGCACAGATCCTTGTCTTATGATGAAGGTTTTGCCATCCGGATGACCACCACTGATATAAATGCACTGTCCTTCTTGAAACATAGACCCCTCTGTATCAAGCATGTACTGGGTGTAGTATAGTATTCTGCTAGGCGAGCCTTGTTCTGCCCCACTGATAACAATCCTCCGTGTGAGTAGTCGTTTAAGACATCGGATGGTAAGCGTTTCATCAAAAGCAATATCACCGACATATATCTGGTGTAAATACTCCGGTTAGAACTACAGTAACGGTAGTAGTTTTGCTTGTGCCGATAGGTGCAGAATCCAATCTCCACTCCTCGTACTGCTGATGAAATTCTTCAGCGGTTGCATCACTCTAGTCAAGAACTCATCCCATAGTTTGAATGTTGGAGATGATGCACAGCCTTCCTTGCGGAATTGTTTCACCATGGGTAGCAACTCTTCTAGGATTACTGACTGAAGGTGGGATAGTAAATTTGTCAGTTCCGCTCTTTCCTTTGACTTCAGGAATGCGTCTTCCATCTGCGAGAGTAGTGCGCTGATTTGCTCATGTATAGTGTACTTCTTTTTATCACACCACTTGATACACTCTCTGTAGAATACACAGTGCAAGGATTCGTCGACAATCTTCAAGCCTCGAACTGCTCGATCAAAGTCTTTGCCAGACATCATTTGGTTAACTGTCCCTGATGCATATACTCCCGAATCGTATAACAATTGCTTCAGTCCACAGTCGCCGTAAAGATATCCAATGCCTGCAATAACTGACATCACCATGTGCATCCCCCCTTCACAAGGAAATACTCTGTGCAATTCATTTGGTCGAGCCCATGCTAGTATAAATGAAAATAGACTCACCGAATATGGCTCGTTTGAGTGATCAACAACAGCATGCCAAGAGAAAGCTCGTCTTCATAGACCCTTTGGCCTTTGTAGCCCCAACATCGCCCTCATAGACAATATCCTAATTACGGAGTATAATTAGGGTCCAACTCTAAAGTGCTGTATGATGTTATAACTATTATCAATTTTCAAGCAAATGTGGTCTTATGTTTACGATAATTTACTGACAAATTTTAAATAATGATCGTCATCCGTCAATATTAGTCATACAATTAGAAAGCTCTAAAATCTAAATCAATTGCAACATACCCTTTTACACATTTTGATACGGAATACTTGTCTCTAAATCATAGAGTAGAACAACAAAAAATCTTTCAAATCAAGGTCAAAATTGAAATTATTTATGCTAAAACTTATTAAAATATTGAAAGAAATTGAAAATCAAGGTAAATGGCGGCCATTTTGAATGAAAGAAACAGTGTTTTTGTGTATATAGGTACTGTATGCATCATGAATTCCATTAGTATCAAAAACAAGATAAGTTGATGTGTTCCAAGGTTAACACTATTATATAAAACCAATCTGGTGATGTTTTAAAATTTGATCGGTATATCGAAAACTAGAGGACTTTTATGGCAAATTTTGCTCTACTATATAGAATTACATTAAAACCAGTGACAGCATGATATAACAACACTGCAGTAATGTAACCTCTGGACCCTCTGCAGCAGCTCCCTCTGTCGGTCGCCTGGAATCCCTCAACATCTGAAGTTGATGATTATGCATGAGGGCCATGGGATCACATTAAAGTCAGTGACAACATATAAAACATTTCTGTAATAATGTAACCTCCTGTCCCCTCTGCAGCAACTCCCTCTGTTGGTCGCCTGGAATCCCTCAACATCTGAAGTTGATGATTATGCACGAGGGCCATGTGATCACATTAAAGTCAGTGACAACATATAAAACATTACTGTAATAATGTAACCTCCTGGCCCCTCGGCAGCAGCTCCCTCTGTCGGTCGCCTGGAATCCTTCATTACACATACAAGCCCTTCCCTTTTTTCCAGAACCAATTTTGCCCCCAGGGCATGGTGCACCCTGTGTATTTTCTAGTCTGGCTGCTGGCCAAGCATCGCTCAAGGCGTTGCCGCGCCTGGTGGTATCCTAGTTTTGTCCATGGTAGGAAGAACTTGGTACTAGGGTGGAAAGAAGCCCAAAGTCTTACTTTCGAAAGTTATTGTGTTGAGAAATTCACACTTTAACTTCAATTTGTCATTGAAATTAGTACTATTTAAAATTTATTCAAATCAAAAGTTCAAAATTCGAAGCAAAAAGTCACAATATATTATCCCTGGATCAGATTTTAGTTTTAAAACTAGCCCAATGTGGCTGAAAGTCACCACGTGTGTCAACTCATGTGGCTAGATTGTAGACAGACAGACTGCCTCAGGGTTTCCCCAGCATGCGGTCAATGTGTTGAATTAAACAATTCTTGGGTGGACTTTTTTAGCCCAACACGCGCCTTTTCAAAGTTCTTGTGTTAAGAAATTCAATGTTTGAAGTTGAATTTGTTTAAAAACCAGTGCAATTTCAGATGTTGTCAAATATAAAGCTCAAATTCCAAAAGAAATTACGATTATATAGCAGATTTTAGTTTAACATGTAGCCCAATGGGCTCAAGCTATACAGGACGATGGAACGTATGTGATCAGATTTTTGGGCAACATCCAGACCAGTCCTGGTAGTTGCTGACCACCTGTGATTTTATTACCACTGATTTAGACTAAAAGGCTGGTAAATTGGGGATATCTCTATAAGGAGATGTATGCGTAATGCTCACCATCTGAAGTTGATGATTATGCATGAGGGCCATGGGATCACATTAAAGTCAGTGACAACATATAAAACATTACTGTAATAATGTAACCTCCTGGCCCCTCTGCAGCAGCTCCCTCTGTCGGTCGCCTGGAATCCCTCACCATCTGAAGTTGATGATTATGCATGAGAGCCATGGGATTATATTAAAGTCAGTGACAACATAATAAAACATCACTGCAATAATGTAACACCCCGGCTCCTCTGCATCAGCTCCTCTGTTGATAATCCTTCCATTTACTACGCTGCTCTAGTAGCACCAGTGTTGCAGCTGCATCTCCGTTTTAGGCTGTATGTGGATGTCACTTGGTTGCTGTCTTAGCTTTCTGTCATGGCATCAGGATAATGATTCATATTTATGAATTGTGTATACATTTCCCATTACTTTTTATTGTTTAGGCAAGGAGAGCAATTGAAATTATGTAGAAGATGTTATGGATGCAATAGTATATAGGGTACAGTGGGGCATTACGAACCATGGGGCATTAATATCCAGTCAATAAATAATAATAATAATAATATAATAATAATAGTGACAAGGCACATATCCACTCTAAATAAGAGCGCTCAAGGCACAAACATAAAATACAATATAATAGAAAACGATAAACAACAATAAAACTACTTAATTATTACAAAATGTCTCAGACATCAGATGTGTTTTCAACAGTTTTTTGAAGATTGTAACAGTTTTTGCAGTTTTAATATGGATAGGAAGTTCATTCCAGAGACGAGGAGCTGCAATAGCAAAAGATCTGTCTCCCCAAGAGCGCTTAGATATAATCAATGATTGTGCAAATTAGGAGACCCTGACCTCATATCAAGTAATTATGGTTGGGTGGAATATATCAGCTAATGTTTAAGGGTGATTATTTGCAAAGGGATATTGTGAGTGAGCAGTTATCATACTTATATACACCACCATTTTTGAGAATGTACTTAAAGTACACTTTGAACTTTGGAGGCTCTGGAACTCAATTATTGGCAAATTTCATCCTTTAGATTTCTACATCTGAGTAGTCAGCAGAACTTTTTTGTGGTTTTACATATTAGAGGACATATTAATGAATTAATATCCACATACATTTGCATGGTCAAGTACTTTTATAAGAAACTATATGGGACTCGAATGACGACCCATGTGGCAAATTTAGCCAGGCCTAGCCAAAATCTGCAAAATGTGAAGAGTTATTTGACAAGCTGTCTTATTTTCATGATAAAGCCTTAGATCAAAATCTATGAATATTTCATTTATGAAAATTGATGAAATTCTATTAGATTTCTTTTCAGAGTGGACATTGAAATTAGTGATTCTTAATGCCACACACACATATTTGCTGCCAGATTAGATGACTTGGATTTAACATAAATTCATCATTAAAGGTATATTATGTGATCTTTCCAGGGAACGCCCTCAACATCAAAAAAAAAATTGAAAGCAGATTTTCTTGCAGATTTACATTTCTGATCATAAATCGTACATACATTCCAAGTTACAGGACGATACGATTCTTAATTACTTCAAAATCATGGTTTTAGAGTGAAAATAAACTGTCGGGTTAACACGACAGTTTATATTTTCACTCTAAATTCACTCTAAAACCATGATTTTGAGGTAATTAGGAATCGTATTGCTCTGTAACTTGGAATGTATGTACGATTTATGATCAGAAATGTATATCTGCAAGAAAATCTTCTTTCTAAAAAAAATCCTGAATAGAGGGCGCTCTCTGGAAAAGATCACATAATATGCCTTTAAGAGTTCATAAATTCATCTATTCATTAAATAGCTTGACTATGTGATTTCATTGTATACTAAGAATCCTAGATCTGGTTATAGGTGGTTCTTAATGCCCCACATATTTTTTTGCTATGTCTAAGGCAAGCGTGTGCAACCTGCGGCCCGCATGCCACATGTGGCCCGCCGGCCTCTAATCTGCGGCCCGCGAAGCAATCCCAAAATGCCCATTGATGTGGCCCGTTTTAACCGGAACTCCCTAGGTTTACACAAATGGCGGATTTATTTAGTGGTGTGCTCTCTTATAATTAGTATGGTAAAACGCTGCATTTAGTAAATATAACTCGAGGCGTGATTGCGTGATTAAATCCCTGGTTAAAATGGCGCTTACAGCAGCAACAGCGAGTAAAAAGAGGAAATTACACGAAGAGAAGCGGGTATTCAATGAGCAATGGACTGTGGACTTTTCTTCCTAAGCTTCCCCTCCCCCTATTACTCCTCTTCAGGACATGTTTTGATATGTTTGACAATCACTGCGGCCTGTGAATGGATCTCAAAATCACAATGAGGCCCGAGTGGTAGAAAAGGTTGCACATGCTTGGTCTAAGGTGACCAAAATGCGTCATCTCCCACAATGATATGTCATCAAACATTGTCAAACTAAGTAGACAAAAAGGATGGAGTTTGGGGGAAAAGCTGAAGATAAGACTGTAAAAGAAAAAGGAAAGCAATAAGGACTGTATCAGGTAATTTATGCGAGGATTATAGAGGCAAGGACATTGGATGACGCAGGATCCAATGTGTTGTTCACAAACTTTTGTTGGCAACTAAAAAAGGTTCCGAAATGAGAGTTTAAGTCAGTCTAACATGATGGTTCTGAATGCCCTATCAGTGGGGCATTAAAAACCTTGTGACATCACTGAATATAAAGCATGATAGCACAAATAGAATAGAATATCATAATTTTCTTTTTCCTGTTACACATACTAATAGCTGAATTAATCTGCTTTCATTACCAGTCATAATTAAAAGCAACACATTCTACATATCCCTTGGTATGATGACAACTGAAAATGGGGTTCTTAATGCCCTGCTTTACCGTATATGGCGTCCAGTGCCAAATTCAAGTCATGCACTCATACTCGGGCACAGTCTCGAATCCTCATTTTGATCATTACAGGACTCTGATAAAGACTCGGATAGTTGGACTCAGGAACTATGCTACAAGAGAGCCACCTACCCAGCATGCCTGAGTTCTATGACTTGGATAACTTAATTGGAAAATGGACAACCTGTTTGTTTCACTGGGATTTTATTTAAAACATTTCTATGACCAAAAACGATATAAAGAAGCAGTAGGCCTAGGCATCAAGAAAGTTCAAAAAGTCCAACTTTTTTGTTATATCATGTGATTGGTGAAAAAAATATAGAAATTTGAAGACTTAGACTGGGACATCGAGGACTTAGATTTCCCGATTCAGACTTTGACATAGATATTGATGACTTTGACTCATTGAAATCTTAGATTCTAACTCAGACATCAAGTAATAGCAGGGAATTGGACTTAAACTTGGACTCAGAATCCAATGACTACAACTTTTTATTTTTTATTTATGGTTTCTTTATTGAGGGTATATATGCCTAAGTGACTTGCACTGCTTTTCAAGCAGGCCCTCATTTTGATACATACATAAATACATACAAATAACAAATGTTACAGTGTTTAAATATAATACAAAGTATAATACAAATTATGATAATATTAAAGTATGACACAGTCGAAATATAGGATTTAAATTGACCGAGTGAAATATTTTCTAAATCAATACGAATAGATGGTGATAAATTGTTCCACAGATGGCCAGATCTTGACTTTGACTCGACTTCAACAAGGTTTGCACATGTCTGTCTATAGGTTGTCTGGATTATGCTTGAGAATGGTCACTTGTCAGCGATAATAGTTTACTATAACAATGAATCAAATATTATTCACAAGAAATATTGATAAACTCACCCCTGTTGACACTGCCCTCTAGATCCCCTCAGAAGCCATCGGCTCACACGAGGGCACTGTTGTTGCCTTGTTGCATAGATAAGCGGAGCATAGATAGGAAACCGACAAAAGATAGGAAACTTCCCTCTGTTGACACTGCCCTCTAGATCCCCTGAGAAGCCATCAGCTCACACGAGGGCACTGTTGTTGCCTTGTTGACAGTCTGCTCAAAAGTGATTGTACAAAATTTGGAAGGGAGAATCGGACGCCGGTATCTCTTGTCGACTCAAGATACTCTGTTTGACGCTAGCACTGGTGCTTTGTGTCATTCTTCAGGACCAGAATTCATCTTGGTGAATTATCACAGCCCCTTTTTTTGTTAGTTTTATTTGATCTGGAATCTTTCAAGTCTTCAGAGTCTACCCATGTCTTTGTTGTACTGTGATTAATGCTTGCATGGCTAGTCTTCAATATCACTTTTCTAAATCAAGACTCATTTTGTTCAATACACCAGAGTTATGATTGCAGTGATTAGATGTTTCCCTTTCCCCTTACTAAAGCCCGATATATACTCCATTTCGCGGACGCAAATTTGTCGCGATAAATACTCCACGCGATAAATCAATATTCGCAATGTTAATGTTGCCGTTGCCTTAACCGTGCTTTACAGTTGCCGTTACTTGTTTTTAAGATGAATTTAGGGATTTGTGTATAGAGGGATTTAAATCCATGAATGTTTTGGCTTGATAGTTCAAAGGATTTGAGTGATGCTTTCACTTCACCGGCAGGTCATGAATGATCATGGCCTGAAGAAGAAGAAAAAAATTCCCGGCAAGCGATTCCAAATTTCCCTCCAAAATGGAATGCATTTGTTAATGAAAGAGTAACATTTCCCTCCAAATGCCAAAAATTCCCTCCAAATGCTCAAATTTCCCTGCAAGGAGCTTTCCGTATTGCCTACTTTTTCAGCCTGTGGTAATGATGCTATTGAACACATTGAAATTAAATAAGAAAATGTGGTGGTCTTGGAAATAAAAAGGAGCAAAAGGCCAACATAAAATTAAGTAATGTTGATGTTAACAAAAATAATATTTAGCTTTATAGGTACGTAATATTAAATATACCAACTTTTTGGGGTTCTGTTTTTTTCAACGAAAAGGCATGTAACGACCTATGAACATGATGAACCACATTTAATTAAAAATGGCTCCTGGTTTCTGTCACTTCCTAGATCAGGGACTATTGACTGCCACAAATTCTTTTTCTTGTTCAGATCTTTATGATCTTTCCGTTGCAGGTCATACAGTTGGATAATCCTGCATCGAGTTTATCAGTTTCTCCTTAAATGCATCCATGTTGAATGAAATTGGGGATTTTTAACAGTGTGATTCTGGATGAGATAACCCTTTGACCAATATGTCCAGCAGCCAATCAGAATCGTTTGTCGCGCGCGAATTGTAGCTAGAGTTTAATTATTTCAACTCTAGCGAATTTGTCGCGCGAAAGGTTTTCTTTCATGGAGGTACAATTTTGTTTCGCGAAGGTCGTAAAATTCTACCCAAAAAGTTGTCGCAGCGACAAATTCGCGTCCGCGAAATGGAGTATACATCGGGCTTAAGTTAACAAAAATGGAAAGTCCATACTCATTGAAGGAGTCATAACCTTGAAGGGAGTGTCTTTATAATCAATTCTTTAACTACAATTTTGGAAACATTATAGTGCATAAATGCACTATACTATAATTTTGCGGATACTCATTTTCGCGAATTTAAAATTGCTGCTATTTTAACGGGCATTACATTTCGCGAATCTGGATATTTTACTGTTACTTTTAATGCAAAATTGTCAGTTTAGCAGGTATTTAATTTTGGGAATCCACATCCCTCGCAAAATTCGTAAAATTAAATCCCTCACGAAATTGAGTGGGTTTACAGTATCTAGTGTGCAAATAAGAATGTTATTTATATCTTGTATGTGACTTTTGAAACTGCACCATTTTTCTCAGAAATCTTTGTGCAATTTACTGTCAGTAGTAAGAAACGGGGTATCAACATGTAAATATCATAATTCATCTAAATCTATATTAATTGTTGTCATTATAAGATCATGACCTCTCGAATTAGTGTGGACTTTTTTAAGTCTTTCCTTTTGTATTTCTGTTTATTAGTTTGAAAGAGGACATTGTCAATTACTTTCTCATAGTACATTGTGAGAGGGTATTGTCATTTTGGGGAAATGTGACTGTTTTGGGAAAAGTAAACATGATATCGAAAATGTAAAACTTTCTATTGGTAGCCAAGCGTTTTTTCTTTTCATAATCGTTTCAATTTTTCAAAACCTCTAATTGTGTGTGAAGTTATGTAAACAAAAGTAATCTAATTTTAGGGGGGGGGGACTTACTTTTTTTTTACCCCTTTGTATGTTGGCATGTTGGATTGTGTTAGAGCCTGTTTCCCTTTCCAGGATAAAGTACATATCACAGGTTTGCATTAATCATAGGGCAGAAAAAGAGCCTTGTTTGAACCATATGATGCACTTGATTTTATCCAAGATTTGATACATTGCTTTGAACTTACAGTACACTATTTTCTTTCCCCTTGCTAAAAACCTTGAAAAGGAGAAATGGATAAAGATCATTGACGGAATCTATTACCTTGAATCTGCGCCAATAGGATTTAGTCCAGGCCCTACATTGTCTAGCAGTAATGGAAATACCTACAAGAGTGTCAACCCGGGGTAGACGGATCATGTGTATCACAGCTCTATTCATAATATTGTGTGTTCTGATCATATTAAATAGTAGTATTGCTTTATTCCGTAATGTTTAAAAGGGATTAAAATCAAGTTCTGAACAGTTCACCCCTTGCTAGTCTAATGGTTGAGAGACCCAAGGACCACTTTTTCAACTGATTTATTTCCTTTTGTAAAAGTTAGGGTTAGAAATATATTCTAATCCACAAAGTGTGTAGTTCCTACTTATAGCCAACCCCGGTTAGACAGTCATGTGGGTATTTCCATTGCTGTATATATAAGTCTGCAACTCATCCGCAAGAGATTTTGACACTTGATTTGAGTTGTAGGACCTTTTACCTTTAAAAATCAAACAGGCTGCAAATTCAAAAAAACAAGAAAGCTGCTGGCGGGCATTTTGAAAATATCAACTCACCATAGAAGTAGGAGTAATCAGAGTTACACATCATTTTATGGGTTTTTGGGTGTGGCAAATCCATTTCTGACATCATTATAATGATTGGAGGTCAGTGTTTCATGTTAAGGTCAAATTTGAGATTGAAAATCCAAGATGGCTACTGGTTACCATAAAGATAATCTAAATTTGAGACACTTAACCATAGATAGAAGTATGTGTAATGTGTACCTCATTTTATGTGTGAGGAATCCATTGCTAACATCATTTGCACAATAAGGAGGTCAATGGCATCTGTTAAGGTCACATTCAAGGACATCAGTCGGCCAAAACGGCAGATTTACACACAGCAAGAAGTATGTGTTACTAGCTAGGTACTTCTAACTGAGTTGTAGTAAAGATAATTTGGTAATACAAGGTCAAGTTTGATGCTATCAACTATCTCAGGTATGGATCATACTAAGAGAGGATTCCGGTTCTGGAGGTCACCTACCCTTACCCTACACTCTCCTGCTGGGTCTGTATGGGACATTTTGTTGTGGAAGACTGAGCTGGTACAGTATTTGCTGCTGGGCAGGGGACTTAAAGTCACAGAACAGGTTATCACCGGGTCCAGGTGGACATGTGATTGTTGAAAGTGCTGGAGATGCTGCTGTTATGGCTGAGTTTGGCCTTCTGTTTCATGAGATCCTTGCGATTATCAATATTCTCCAGTTACTCACCAATGGTGGTATCATGGATCACCTGCAAATACCAATACAAGATGAGCTCGGTGGACGCAAGGGTCTCATTTGGACCGAAATGTGGCACGGCTGTTGAATTTGTGAAGGTGACAGAAAACCCCTTCATTGTAAATGGACTCTACGCGAAACTCTACAAATTTGTTTGTAGACTTTTTCTTTTTGTAGGGAAGGCATTTCGCCTTCGATAACAATTCTATTTTTGTGGATAAGCAGTTTGCATTCAGCTTTTACATTATAATACTTTTTTTTAACACTACCATAGTAGAAACAAATCACATTTAGTTGAACTGTATTTAACTTCTATTGGTATGAGGCGATTTGACTCTTGTAAGCAAGAAAATGAAGCTGATATGGTACTTCACAATGTGAAAATTTGGAGAATCATGATTTTCAAAATTTCAAGAAAAAAAGGGGTGGGGGGAAGTTATGCGCTGAAATGCGGTCTTCTGAGACAAACTTGTTTTTTATTTGGCCTAGTAGTTGACACGTCTGATGAAACAGAGATTTATATAGAATATGATATAACCTGTAAAATGAGACCAAAATCATGTATGTACCATACAGAGATCAGGAGTTATTGTAAATTTAACGTAAAATTGGGAAGATTTTCCATTTCCCTCATAGAGTTTGTACACTATGCCATTGCTGCCTCCCTTGACTTTTGAAATATAATTAACCAGCCAATACTATAGATAGATTGATCACCCATTGCATCCGGTATTTAATTTTAACACAGCCAATTGTGCCTGAATTATTTCAAGTTGAGCTAACGTGAAGTGAAAACTAATAAGAATTATTCACTAAAGCGCTTAAAGCTTAACCGTAAATAAACTATTTTATATTGCGCTCTCCCTCACTGTCCTAGCTGTAATAGAAACAATTATTATGCGATGACAATTATTTCAGGTTGACTACCATCAGAGGAAAATACAAAAGTGAAAAGTAATAAAGATTATTCACTATATGCGCAAGCTTAACCGTAAGTGAACTATCTATATTGTCCGCGAAACGAACCAATATATTGTAATCCTCCTGTTTCTTCTTTCTTTATTTCTTCCAAACGCTCCTTTAAAATGCTTCTTCTCCTATACAGATTACATGCCCCGTGTTCTCTCTTCGTATTCAGAGGGGTAACACATGATCGTTCCAGGATCTTGAAAATACCCCCCTATTTGACGGCGTTTCGCAGACAATTTTGCTAATTTGACCCCCTTTTCGCACAAAAACGAGGACATTTTGACTGAAAATAACCCCCCTTTTTTCACCATTTCTAGGACACTTTTATAAAGTCCCATTCAATTATAATTTGGAGGATTGGTAGTGCATAATGGGATAAATTAAAAATTGATAATCAAAATTTCTGCAAAAACGCAAAACAATTGAGATATGCCAGTATATAATGCACCCAACGAATTGCCACACACAAAAATTGCTTTAATAATTGGTGTCTGTCCATCCACTGAACATGCATATTTAAAAGTTAATGTCTCTCTTCTCTTTAACCAGTGCCTGAGCTGGTCACTGAGTGACACTAACAGTCCTTTGGCACCAATGCTCCTTTCGGAGCCAAACAGCCAGGGTTGGTGTGCGGATGTACGCTGATTTCTGCTATGATGGTTGTTAATCTTGAATGCTTATAAGTCCTGCAGAATGTAATAGCTAGGGTGTTGAACTGTGGTATGTTAGTGATGTTTTCTGGGATTGAATTCCAGTTACAAATTGTGTGGGGAAAATATGCATAAATGTATTTGAGGCAGTCATTGTTTGTTGAAATCTAGTTATAGGCGTTGTTGTGGAGCTGCCGCGTTTGACGTTGGGCGGGCTGTAGCAGCGAATCTATGACACAATACTCACCGACCGCTACATTCTAACTAATGCCATATAACTGCTACGATCACGGGAATCAGAAACCACTACTACCCACATACCAAGTTTTTAGTCATGGCCCAGACCCTCTGGCCTCCAGCCATACTGCGCCTACATGCCAGATCGTTAGGTCGGAGCGCGCCCTCCCGCGATCGTTGACACAAAAAAAATTCTGCTTTTTTTCTGGATCGCTTCTGAGAAAGCTCCACCGAATTACGGGATTTTGAGGAATATAGAACGGATTTGTGAAGTTCTGGACTGTTTGAGGATAGTCGTGAGTAAACCAGTATCAAAATGCTAGGAGGATGTTATTCTCTTGTTACTGTTAGGCCGTATTTTAGCCGTTTTTACGCCTTGTTTACTCGATATATTGTGGCGTGAATGTGTATGTACCTTCCTGTTGAATTCGGATCCTTTGTTCCGTATTTCCAGTTACCATTCAGGTTCCCACTATTTAATTCCCCAGTTTCTTTCTTGAATTAGCCTCCAAGTAAGTTACTTATATATACCATAATTCCACCTTTTAGTCTCATTCATTATGGTGGTATTTGTCAGGCTGTAGAATGATAAATAGGGTTTCTTTCATCTCATTTTGATTTTCAAGAGAAGGTCATTTTGGGGTGTCTAGAAACTATTGTATCGAATGTTCTCGATTGTGCTATCTCACCCTTGCACTAGTATCTGTTGGCTAGATTAGATCGATCGTCCGGCTTTGGGTATCTAGAGACTGTTCCTTATTCATTAATTTCATTGGAATGTTGTTGACAGATTCGATGTTTTTCAATATTAAGGCGTCTAGATAGGTTCCCTTTTATCTCTTGTTCCTACTTTGCAAAAATAGTAGGTTAAGGCTCCTAGACAGGTTTACGATGTTCTGTCTTATTTTATCCTTAAGACCTGGTTTCCAGTCACGGAGGGATTGTTTGGGGGGGTAGGGGTCTCTCAGGTGGGTGGGGGTGTTCCCTCCTTGTGTTTGCGCATGTCTGGGCCTCGGGCCCAGACAGTGGCGAAGCCCACGCCGTTTTTTCCAAACCGGAAGTAGTATTATTTGACCGGAAGTGAGGCTGTTTGTCCTCTTTCCTGAGTCTTTTTCGGGGATTTTTCGGTGGGACTGTTTGGGGGGGTGTTCAGGCTATCCCTTCCACCTACCCCGCCCTCCGTGTATGGTTCCCAGTGTCTTATTTTTCAGTTTGCAGCTGAAAATTTGCACTTTTCTCATGTTAACAATGTTTTTCTTCATTGCTGTTTCAGTGAGTGAGTGTAAAAGATGGATAAAGCTGATGAGCCACCTCAGGCCGACCCTACCGTGCCACGCTTGCCTGCGCCGCGCCAGTGCGCCATTTGCGCGGCTTTTCTTGAGTCAATTGAGGTTGACCAACACGACCTTTGTATTATCTGCCGTGAGTGTACTCCGGAACGGGGTTGCATCTTTGATGCGCATTGGTCACCGTCACGCTGGGTTGAGTTCAGCGTTAAGTTAGCGCAGCGCCTTAAAGCGCGTGCGACGGTGCGAGCGAAGAGACTCGAGACCAAGGCAGCTAAAAAGGCTAGTAAGAAATCCGCTGCATCTAGTGAGGGTAAGGGTGTTAAGGTGGTTATCGAGGGAGGTAGGTCGGGAGGTAAGAAAGAGATAATTCCTAGCCTGCTAGCGGGGGTAGAGGGTGGTAAGGCTCAAGGCCTCCCCTCAGGCCAGCTAGCTGGGAAGGCAGGTAAGCCGGCCGCCGCGGGGAGTGCTCCTAAAGGGGTGTCTACCGCAGGCTATAAGACCAGCAGTAAGAAAGTTCAGTCCTCTAAGACCGTAGAGCCTGTTCCCGTTGAGGGTCTTTCAGTAGACTTGTCTTCGGTAGAACGGAACCGGCAGTTGACTGAGGAGGTATCAGGGCCTAGAGTACTGGTCTCCGCGGATAGTCCTCCAAACTATCCCGCGTCTAGAGAGAATCAGTCTCAGTCCACGATATCTGGTTGGGCGGCTGAGGAGCCCCCGGAGATAAGGCGTAAGGCACTGCACACGGCTTCTCGTGAGGCGGGGGGGTTGAGGGACGGCCATGGGTTGTCCTCCCCTCGGGGGCTGGTAGGTAGCGTAGGTCTACCCGGTCCGCCTCGCGGAGTGAGAGACGCGGGGGAGATATCCCGGTCATCCTCCGCTGGCCCGAGCGCAGAGGCGCGGGCAGGAGAGGGGCAAGGTGTATTGGCTAGAGGCCTTACCAGGAGGGCGGTGGAGAGCCATAGTAGGCTCCCGCCTCCGGTAAGCGGTAGACCTCAGGTTCAGGTTCCATACCTGTCACCAGTTGATGGTGAGAGACCTCCCGTGGTTAGAAACCAGACGGGGGAGGGTCTCGCCCAGGTCCCGTTGCAAGGCGACCTTTTGGTTGCGCCTAGTCAGGGTCAGGTTATGTCGTTGTCTATGATGGTTCGGGACGCAGTGTTGGCGTCTTTTCAGGAGCCAGGTGTTAAGGCGGCTTTGGTTCAGGCCGCAGCCGCTCCTGTCCCACCGCTAGGTCAGCAGATACGGGGCGTGAAGCGCACGTGGGCTGACGCGGCGCCTGCCGGTGGCTGGGTTGGCCAGGCGGCGCCGCTACCCGATCCTCGGTTTTCCGGGGAGTCGGAGGCGGGGTCAGGGACAGGAACGGAGGATTTTGAGTATGAACCGTATCCGGAGGAGGAGGGATACGAAGGAGAGTTTGGCGAGGGTGAGGGGGATGAGTATGATCCTCTGGGCGAGTATGATGATGAGGAGGGGGGTTATGAGGAGGAGCCGTATGAGGAGGCTCCTTCCTTCGTAGCCGCCTCGGGTAGCGTAGCATCAGCTGCTTTTGACCCCCGGCAGTCTAGTCGGGCGTGGTCGGTAGCAGATGCTTCGGTGGCAGCTAGCTCCATGTCAGGTTCATGGGTGGAGGTAGATGAGGTAGCTCGTCTTGAGCGAGATTACCTCGATCCTTCCATTGCGGGTCCGTTTATCGCTAAGGTGCTGAGCGATGCGTCTCAGCCGGTGTTGTACGACCCGGCGGCCTGTCCTCTGTCGGAGGAAGGGGACCTGGGGTTTGCAAACCCGTCGAGGTGTGGACAAAGACAGGTTCGGCCGATCCCACTTGTCCCGGTCTCGGCTTCTGTTCGCTCCCTAGTGGAGGAGGTTCAGAAGAAGGCTGTGTCCAAAGAGCAAGTGGTGAGGGATCCGGTGGTGGCTAAGCTGATTAAGAGCCGGGAAGCGGACGAGGACATTTTGGCGACTCCGAAATGTCCGGAGTCCTGCTTCCGGCAAATGGAGAACGATATTAGCTCCCGTTGCGTGCCCGTCCAGCCCGTGCCGGCTGGTGTGGAGGGAGATGGACCGCGTAGAAAGGTCTCTCCTTTCAAGGTAGCAGCGTGGAATAGAGAGAGTGATGCGAACATGCGCAAGTTAGAGGACATTGCGAGAGATGGTCTAAGGGTGGCCAATCTCCAGACATTCGTGATGGCTCACTTGATGAGAGGGTTGACTAGGGACGATACTGTGTTGTCACAGGAGGAAAGGGTGCAAACACTGGAGTCCTTAAAAGAGCTCCAGCACCTGGCGACCAGGCATTTCTCGATGCTGGCCTGCCAGTCTGTTCTGATCCGGAGATCGTGTGCGGCATCGGCACTGAATTTCCCGGATAGACGCTCTCTCTTGAACGCCCCGTTCGGTCGTACTCTATTTGGTGACGGCTGGGAGGGCCTCCTGCAGGGAGAGCTGGTACGTCGTCAGTCGGTCGTTGTCGCTGGTGGTGGCAGGGCCAGCAGGAGAAGGTCAAGATCCAGGGGTACTGGTAGAGGTGCCTACGCAGGTTACCAACCGGCGGGTCCTCCCTCTAGAGGTGGAGGCCGCGGTAGGCAGGCACCTGCGGCACAGGGCGCTCTGCCAGGGACGTCCCAGGGTGAGGGCTTTGTCTTTCAGCCCCCTCAGGTCCCTAGTCGAGGCCGGGGAGGCGCTCGCGGTGGCTTTAGAGGCGGATCTCGCGGCAGATGAGAGGTCGTGGGTTCAAACCCCGGGGCGTGGCACTTCTTGTTGTGTGTGTTTTTTTTGCTTGAAAAAATTTTTGTTGGAAAATCCTTCAAAAGTGTTAGGGTTAATGTTCTGTTTTTCTTCTTAATTTCATCCATATCATTTGTTTAAAAAATTGTATTGGTAATTAATAGATTTCTTTCAGCCTGATATTAAGCATTTTAAAGCAGGTTTTGTGTTAATCACCTACCAGAAACATAATAAAAAGATTTTTAAAAAGCCTTGTCCTCTTCAGGTTACACAACCAATCACGCAATACCATACTGGTAATTTCTCATTTTTGTTGTTGTTAAGGGCATCATCCCTTTCTCTCCCAAAAGTTAGGAAAACAAGCTAGTTTTTATTTAAATTTGGCCTACAAAAGTAACAGTGGAAATGTTCATTCTAAACCTTGTTTAGTTTGAATTTAGTTTTGAATGAAAAATGATGGTTTGAGTTTGACAATTAATAACGAATGTGTAAACATGGAAAAACCCAACATTGCAGGCATTTGGGTTCATTTTTAATACATGGCATATTTTGTGCAAAAATATTTTTTCGAAGTCAGGCAGACATATTCCCTATGTCTATATCCCGTCAGTCTTCCTATCGGAAGCAGAGATGTCACCGGTTTGTCCCAGCTATTGGGGGCCCTACTGTAACATGGGCCAGGGGCACACAAATATGATGCCCCACCCTAGACTGGCAGGACTGGGTCTCTGCCATCTTAAAAAATACTGCAAGTCATGACTGTGAGTCACGACTTGCGAATCCACTTAAATGGAGTCAAAGGTCACATATGGGTCATTAGAGGTCAATCTGGGTGTACCCCATGAGTCATCTCAATTCACCTTACCCAAATATTATTGTCACCTTGAGATTGAAGTCTGACTTGTCATATGAGAGAGAGGCCCTAAAGTTTTGAAAAAAATGGGTTGAAGGTCAGGTAGGGGTCGTTACAGGTAAATCCGGGTATACCCCATATACACACACATGACAATGACCCTGTACACACTAGCAAAAATCCCTTCATTCGATGAAGCGCTAATGATGATCAACTAATGAAGGTGCATAGTGTGTACGCTCCGCCCTTAATCGAACGAAGATTAAATCAGCTTCATTCGATGAACCTCGGGAGGTTCTTTCGACGAAGATAAATGTTAATTCGACGAAGCAAATGTGTAATGTGTACGCTCGCTTCGTCGAATGAAGCGAGTCATGCGTAACGATTGACATCCAAGGAGTCAACTTCCGGTACCGCGTAACAAAACAAACAACCCGATAAACACGGTCTTTTCTTCACGCACGCTGCATAGAGCAACATCAACACACATCTTCTCCCCCATTTATAAGGTTCAGGATTTCCCGTGATATTTTAGGTGAAAACAGTGGGCAGATTTTGTGAATACCGTGTTTTACCATGATTATTGAGATTTCAAGAAAAAACTGCGCGGTCATATTATTTTTGGCATTAGAAAAATCTATCGTAACAACCAATTTCCAGCGGCCTAGGCGCCCTTTCTGCTTCGTTTTGATGTACACATTTTGTTAGAAAGTTTGCATGAAATTAGTAATGAAACCTATATTTTTCGTACTGAATGCAGACAAAATGTTTTGTACAATGTTGAAATTAATAATAAAGCTGTTTTGCGCAACCATTTTTACAAATATAGCCCAAAAAACATTTTTTTAATATTTTTCATATTACGTTTTTTAATAAGTTACTGTATGTGAATTATTTTGTTTTCCCTGCGAGGTCATGACGTGACCTGAACACATGTAAACATTCGATCTTCGTTAATAAATTACCATGCAATGTGTACGCAACTCTATCTTCGTTAGTTGTAATGTGTACGCTCTCTTAATTAACTAATGAAGATCAACTAATCATCATCGAATGAAGCGATTTTGTAGTGTGTACGGGGTCAATGACATGATCACAATATATCCCCCTCTGGCTTTTTAAGCCAGGGGATAATAATAGCTGACCAAATCGAGGAACTGGGAAAAACATGGCAAAAAAAGTATGTGTCTACTTGTGGAATTCCATAAATACTCAGCAACAACTGAAATACCACCTGATTGTTCCAATTCAAATTGCAGTGCGTCAATTGATCATCATGCCCGCGCCATGCAGTGCGTCAATTGATCATCATGCCCGCGCCGTGCAGTGCATCAATTGATCATCATGCCCGCGCCGTGGGAGGTAAATAGCGCATGCCCTATCACATCTTGGGATGTACCGTATGGTATTATGGTAGGCAAAATATAAAATCAACATGTTTAGACCAGGTGGTTTTTTTAAAACTTTTCCCCCTTGAAGATGACCATAAAAATCATTTAAGTGTTTTCACTCGACCTATTATACAAAGGGTGAAATACTTTTCACTTTTGATTTTCACTCAAATTTTACTCAAGAGTGAAAAATGTTGCATTGTTTTGCTGCCAAAAACATTGTATTAGCACAAATTCTGGTAATTGTTTTGGTTTTTCACCCTCAAGATTTTTACCCAGTGAAAACACTGTTTTATAACAAATCTGTACAAATCTTGCTGTATTTTGACAAGCAATTTTTTTTATTGGGTTGGTATTCATTTGCACATGAAAATCCTTTTCTTCACCGATTTCTAAAAGAATGGGTTGTCGGGCCAGTAGTTCTAACAGGATTTCTTTTTTTGTTCACCTAAACATGTTTTTTTAACTTTGCCTAATAAGATTGTTTGAGGATCAATAAGATTGTTTGAGGATCAATAGATTGTTTGAGGATCAATAAGATTGTTTGAGGATCAATAAGATGGTTAGGATCAATAAGATTGTTTGAGGATCAATAAGATTGTTTGAGGAGCAGGGTCGTCACTATTTAGTGCCGGACAATTTACTAATGACAAAAGCAGACGGAGCGGAGTGATCACAATGCAGCAGGTGATGACGGCGGGGCGGGGGACCAGGGACATTGATTTTGATATTTTAGGGGGTAAAATGCCAAATTGTACCGGTACAGTACTTTTTGTTTCATTCAAGTATTAAATGAAGAATAACTCTGTAATAGCTTGTTTATGTGTATGAAATCACTGACTTTGGCCAAATTTAGTGCCGGTCAGTAAGCTTAAAACATTGTTGTTGAGCATGCCGGATGACTAGCCTACAGTGCTAATCGAAACCGATTAAAATTGGGACCCTCGCCCCCATCTACCCGTTCAAAGTACTTATAAAAACGGTGGCACTCATCTGCCACACCCCCACCCACTGCAAGATACGCTACTACCCGCTAAAGTTGTGTTTGCTGTGTTAGCTTTGCATGTAGGCCCCTATCTGTTACGAGACAGGAACACAATTTCCCCCGTCGCTCGGCTGCAATTGATAAGTGAATTATTAACTGGGTGAAAGCTGGGTAATCCAGTAGTTTAGGTCTCTCAATTCAGATAACGGATTAAATTATATGTACACAATTGACAATAATACAAATACAAATACATTCTTCATGAATGATGACTTGATATAAACGATGACTATATCAGTACGTATCAATGTACGGTATCACTACCATTCATGACATATGGCTTATTCTGTCATCTGATTTTAGATCCCTACAATCCAGGATTGCATCGTACGGAACCAGCCATTTTGTTTTTGTTTGTTAGTCGTTTACGTCTAGTGTTGCCGATTCTTGTCATAGTTGTCGTCATATGACGTCAGCTGATATTGTCAATTTTCGTAATTACCCGTCATTCCCGTCATGTGTTTTGTTGTGCTAGTGTTGAGAACACCACATCACCCTGGCCCACACATTCAACAATGCTTTTCAAAAGATGAATGGTTCAATGTGCTCGTAAAGGAAACTGTTGTATGATATGCCTTCCCCTTCCCCATCACTCAGTTTAGAAGTAAGCTTTTTTGCACGCTTAATTCAGGTATCTCACAAATGAGGTTCTACTGTAAAGTAAAGTTAAAGTATCTGCATAGGATACATCATTATAGGCATGTGCCTGCAAACCCCCACCATGCACAGCCCCACTGTAATAAAATAAGTATTTTTCTTGTTTATCTCATTTGTACCATTTAATTCATTTGTTCATTCCAATTTTGATTTGGTGAGTGATTTTTTTCATGTGGCTAAGTGTTTGTGTGCATTTTATTGAAGTGTTTTGCAAGAGGGCTTACATTCATAAACAACAAAAATAAAAGTGATTGATTTGAAAAACATACCCTATTTGATTGGTATACAATGTACCGCTTTCATTATACACATAATATTTCAAAGCATCAATCACACCAGTCCAGAATACCTTTCATGTTTTTTCTCAAGTTCACTAAAATGGATGTAAGCCCTTTTGCATATCAACTCGTCATATACTCAAGATCAAACTTAATATATTCGAACAGACCAAATTTATCAAGATAGTTGTTTTATATGTCCATTTACCTTTCTGCAGTGTTATACTATTTCCTCAATTTACATACTGACACATATGGCACAATTTCTTTTTTACATTTTTTTTCAGGGTTAAGCCTTTAGACTCTATAACAACTTTCACCATATTTGAATCCAAGAACTCTACATCAGTCAATGACAAAGGTAAGACTAAGAGTTATAGGCTTTTGATCATTCCAATAGAAAACCTTTAACTCATTTAGGGTGCCAGGATTTCATTGTGGCGAGTGGAAAGGTGGAAATCAAAGGATAACTATGGAACTATGGTTTGTGTCAAGGGTGTGTTTTCTGATGAAAGAGAGCTTATGTATGGTGTTCCCCAGGGTTCAGTCATTGGCCCTCAGGCCTTCACGTATTACACACGTAGGGTTGGTCAAATCATCGTAAGTCATGGTCTCAAATATCATAAGTATGCTGATGACGTCCAGATCTACACCACCTTTAATCCTGACTGCCCTGGGGATGCCTCCTGTGCATTGTTTAAGCTCAGTCAATGTGTCAGTGAGTTGCAGACATGGATGCTTCATAACCGATTAAAACTCAATCAAGACAACACTGAGTTCTTTATAGCGTCCTCTGCTCATCACGTCCAGAATCTTCAACATCTTTCTCTCCATCTTCCTGAGCAGGAAGTTTTCCCATCTAAGTCTATCAAAAACCTTGGTGTTATTTTCGATCGCTGCATGAAAATGACTGCTCACGTTACCCATCTCTCCCGCTCCATCAACTGGCAAATTCGTAATCTGAATCGCATCAGGAAGTATCTTGATGTTGACACTTGTCACAACATCGTCCGTGCCCTCATTTTATCTAGGCTCAACTACTGTAATTCCCTCATAAATGGCATACACAGGAAGGATCTTGCCCGTCTTCAGGTACTGCAGAACAAATGTGCTCGTCTGATCTTAAAACAACCCAAACGTTCTCATGCTTCACCACTCCTTCAGTCTCTTCACTGGCTGCCCGTGGCCCAAAGAATTCAATTCAAGAGTATTGTCCAGACCTACAAGTCCTTCAATCTCTCTCTTCCCGGCTACATACGTGCCTTTTTCAGATCCATAGCACTGCTTATGCACTCCGGTCCAGCTCTGTCACATCCTTTGTTGTTCCACGTTCCAACAAAAAGGCGGGTGACAGAGCCTTTTCTATAGCAGCTCCTCGCCTGTGGGATGCACTTCCTGCGAACATCAGAAGTGCTGACAATTTGACCACCTTCAAAAGGCTCCTTAAATCCCACCTTTTTCCATCTTCATGATCATTGTCCTCCTGTGTCGCTTCTTCACACTTTTTCTTCTTCTTTCTCAGCGCTTTGCATCCATTGGTTAATAAAGCGCTTTATAAATCCTTGTTATTATTATTATTATTATAATCAGAAATACCGGGTATCAATGTTACCACTGTACAATATTTGACATTTTACAATGTAAATAAATTTGAATAGTTGATATTAAACAAGAAATTTGAAATATGTTCATGTAAGTTTTGGAAAAAAGTTGAGCAAATCTGATTTGTTTCTCAAATTATGCCCTAGAGGTAAACGAATCCAATAATTTGATACATTTTTGTTGAGATTTGTCAATTAACTTAAATCAAATATCACTTTATATTTTGAAGCAGCAGCCAGACAATGCCATCCATCATATGGACTACAAGTATGGTACAACACCATGTATCACTGATGAGTAGCTATGGAAAGCACGGAAAACAAAACAGGCAAGTCTTGTATTTACATCTAGGATATTGCATCATAATGTCACGTACCGCCTGAAACATATATAATTCACGAGATATCCCAGCAACATTTCGGAGCACCAGCTGGGAATTGAACCTGTGACCTTCCGTATAAATATCGAACGCGCCAGTGAATAGACCAAAAGAGGACTTCCACGTCAGGTCTATGACACTAACACACTTATATCTTGTGACAATACTCCCCCCTAAACAAGGCACGCCCTCATGCCGTAAATACAACTTTAAATACATTACTAAATACGCTCCACAATGGGTGGGCCCGCCCGGGTGTTAAGAAACACCAGGGACCACTGCTGCCACCAATTTGGTCACGTACCACCCTAAACATATGTAATTCATGAGATATACCAGCAACATTTCGAGCACCAGCCGGGAATTAAACCTGTGACCGTCCGTATAAATATCGAACGCGCCAGTGAATAGACCAAAAGAGGACTTCCACGTCAGGTCTATGACACTAACACACTTATATCTCGTGACAATACTCCCCCCCCCCCCCCCTAAACGAGGCACGTCCTTGTGCCGTAAATACAACTTAAATACATTACTAAATACGCTCCACAATGGGTGGGCCCACCCGGGTGTTAAGAAACACCAAGGACCACCGCTGCCACCAATTTTGTCACGTACCGCCCTAAACATATATAATTCACGAGATATACCAGCAACATTTCGGAGCACCAGCCGGGAATTGAACCCATGACCTTCCGTATAAATATCGAACGCGCCAGTGAATAGACCAAAAGAGGACTTCCACGTCAGGTCTATGACACTAACACACTTATATCTTGTGACAATAAGATGTGGG
Source organism: Ophiura sarsii (assembly GCA_035610835.1). Lineage (NCBI taxonomy): Eukaryota > Metazoa > Echinodermata > Ophiuroidea > Amphilepidida > Ophiuridae > Ophiura > Ophiura sarsii. Next base: position 10,310,675 of record CM069448.1, on the reverse strand, counting down.
AGAATAAATCTGTAGGAGAAGGGTTATGTTATGCATTTCATAAGCCTTTTCACACTAAGTCGATAATTAATCTTTGGATGATGGATTTAATCAATCATCGGTCATCACATTCACACAGAGAGGGTCTTTTTTGGTGATTGTGATTGAGTCTACAAATTAAGTATCGATTGTCCACAAATTGATCGTCGTGTTAGTGTGAAAAGGACAAATATCATTAGTCAAATTATGAGGCTAACTTTGGTTTACCTGAGTAGGCTGTAATACACGATGCTATCTGCAAAATCCTTTTAACTTGTGTCAACTTGGTCAGTCAATCTCTAAACCCAATAATCTCATTGTTACACCATGTTATTTGAATTTGATGTTTGTGCATTAAGGCTACAGACTTACATCAAAGCTAGTGACAGCATATAATATAACATCACTGCAATAATGTAACCCCCTGGCCCCTCTGCAGCACCTCCTCTGTTGGTCGCCTGGAATCCCTCAACATCTGAAGTTGATGATTATGCATGAGGGCCATGGGATTATATTAAAACCAGTGACAGCATAACATCACTGCAATGATGTAACCCCCTGGCCCCTCTGCAGCACCTCCTCTGTTGGACGACTGGAATCCCTCGGAATCTGAAGTTGATGATTATGCATGAGGGCCATGGGATTATATTAAAACCAGTGACAGCATAACATCACTACAATAATGTTACCCCCTGGCCCCTCTGCAGTTGCTCCTCTGTTGGACGACTGGAATCCCTCACCATCTGAAGTTGATGATTATGTATGAGGGCCATGGAATTATATTAAAGTCAGTGACAACATAATAAAACATCACTGCAAAAATGTGACCCCTGGGCCTTCTGCATCCCCTCCTCTGTTTGTTGCCTGGAATCCCTCAACATCTGAAGTTGATAATTATGCATAAAGGCCATGGGATTATATTAATGTCAGTGACCACATATTAAAACATCTCTGCAATATTGTAACCCCAACTCCTCTGCAGCACCTCCCTCTGTTGGTCGCCTGGAATCCTGATGATTTTGCATGAAGACCATGGGGTTATGTCAGTGTCAACATAATAACACATCACTGCAAAAATGTAACCCCCTGGGCCCTCTGCATCACCTCCTCTGTTTGTTGCCTGGAATCCCTCACCATCTGAAGTTGATGATTATACATGAGGGCCATGGGGTTATATTAATGTCAGTGACAACATATTAAAACATCACTGCAATAATATAACACCCCGGCTCCTCTGCATCAGCTCCTCTGTTGATAAGCCTTCCATTTACTACTCTACTGTGGCACCAAGGTTGCAGCTGCATCTCTGTTTTAGGCTATATATGTGTATATTTGGTTGCTGTACCGCATAGCTTTCTGTCATGGCATCAGGGATCAACTACCTATCTGCTGTAAACGATTTACATCATACAATATTGTCTATTCTATCATACACACGATTCTTATGCACTGTCATACTAAACACGTCAAAAGAAGTAAGTTCCCCTTTAGGGGTTCCCTTATATTTCCAAAACAATACATTGGAATGAAATGGGGTTTTCAGTCAAATGATTATGGGCTTCATACCAATACTTGACCAAAATTTCAAATCAACCGGTTCTGTCATGCTCGAGTGAGCACGTATTGAATGACGGAATGTCCCATTTCAAAAGTTGCTAAAATAATGTTTAATTCTGGTATAACAAGAGTTGGACTTCCATATCGAGTAGCGCGCCTCATCAACACTATGAGAAATCGATGTCGTCAATTGATACACACCAACGTGGTGGATACTAAACATTATTTTAGCAACTTTTGAAATGGGACATTCTGTCATTCAATACAAGCTCACTCAAGCATGACAGAACCTGTTGATTTGAAATTTTGGTCAAGTATTGGTATGAACCTCATAACAATTTGACAGAAAACCCATTTCAACCCAATGTATATTTTTGAAAATATAAGGGAAACCCTAAAGGGGAACTTACTTCTTTTGAAGTGTTTATATCCTCCTGTCTGGCTTCATATACTTTTCAATGCTGTTTTTAATATAATTGAAATGAATAAATAAAAAGAAAATAATAAATCAAAGATGATATTCTGGAATCCATACTTTAATCATGCATTGCAGTGATGTAGGACTCGAGACCGGTCTCGAGTCCCTATTTTGAAGGACTCGGTCTCTGGCACTATAGACTCTGTAATTGTGCCCGAGTACTGTCCGAGTCCAGTTAATATTGGCTTATTTTGTTTGCAGTAATTAAATACTTATTTAGTCATCCAATCTTCAACAGTTTAGAAATAATGTCATAAATCATCATATATACATCTGAACAGTTAAAAATATGCTGTTGAAAATACCAGTGTTTATACTATTTTAAAATATCGTAACATTTCTTTTTCTTAATACAAAGAGGATATTTCATTGGCAATTTTCAGCTTCCTAGACCAGCTCTCTTTAAAAAATGATGGAATTAGGGATGACATTTTCAGGGTTGCTCTTCAGCATATCACACCTTTTAATCAAGTTTGTAATTTCTCAATCTGTGAACTTCTGGACACTGTTTGAATATCTGAATCAACATTTTTCAATGTATGGGGATGCGAAGGTTAAAAATGCATCATTATGTTGACATCACTGATATGTTGGCCTATTATAGATAGCAAAATTAATGACATGCAATCAGATTTAAAATACATATAAGGACTCGGACTCGGACATGGAGGACTCGGTCTTGGACTCGAACAGTAAGGACTCGGACTCAAGAGGTAAGGACTCGGACTCGGGTAGGGTAGACTCGACTACAACACAGAAGCATTGAGCACTGTAATTTGCTCTGATGTCACTGTAAAAAGGTAGATTAAATGAGTATAGTGCATCACAGCATACATTATGAAATATGATTTATTAGATCATCCTGGAGTTACATTTGACTTTTTCCCATTGACAAGTATGTATGGATTGTGGATACATTTAAATTCCCATTACTTTTTATTTTTAAACATATTTTCATTAGTGTGGTCATACAGACTCACCCCCCCCCCCCCCCCCCCCCACACACACACACCCACACACACACCCCACATGTCAACAACAAAATAAGAATTGCGATTGGCATCATATGTTTACTGGGTAATTTGCACTAAATAAATAAAGTATTCTGAAATCTGTAGCAGAGAGCAAATGAAATTATATAGAATGTGTTTTGAGAAAACAACAAAAATAGGAAAAGTGAATTAGGCAGTTATCGAAGCAGGCTGACGATATGTTGAATAGTACCATGAATAGTACAGGTGAATTCCAACAGGAGCAGTACCTGTTGGATAGAATTAGGTTGGGGATATACCTTTAAGTGAAATGTGGCTTGTTATAGGCCTAATACGAGTTAATATGACCCATTTTAAACATGTTACAATCTGCCTAACTCACAATGCTGACTTAGGCAGAATTGCAATTGTGCATTTATCAACACTTTTGATTTGTCAATGACTTAGATATTATTACAGCATGTGCATAATGTTATGAAGTCATGATTTATGCAAAAAACTCAATTTCGCTGAAAGGTGAGTTAGGCAATTATCGAAGCAGGCTGACGATATGTTATCCGATCTACTCGAGTACAGGCTCTAGTCCTCATATTCATCATTATCAGATTATAAAGAACTTAGACTTAGGCCAAACAAAGAAGAAGGTCTGTCTCAGAAACATTGTGCAAATAAGCTAAGTGCTGTGCTTTTTTTTTTGCTTTTTTTTTTTTAGAAAATAGGCTATGAGGTATGCGATTTTTTTTTTTTTTGCTTATCCAAGCTTTACGGAGAACTTTTTTAAACTTTTTTTTAAAAATAAAACAAAAATCAAAAACAAAAATCAAAAAAACAAAACCCAAAAAAAGAAATCAAAAAAAGAAAGAAAGTTTTTTAGCCCCCCCAGCGCATAGACCTACGCGCCGTAGCCCATTTCACATACCAACGTATGCGGGCTTCTGAGACAGACCTTCTTTGTTTGGCCTTAGACTCAGACAGTTGGGATTCAGGCAGTAGCTAGGCTACATGACAGTCACATGCCCAGCATGCCAAGTTCTATGACTGATATGACTATAATGAACAAGGGACAATTTGTTTTCATTACCTGGGATTTAAATTAAAACCTGTTTTAGACCTTAAATTTAATAATAAAGAAGCACATGACATAAGTTGTCCGCTTACTTGGTCTGGTGAACCTTGTTATACGGTTACTAGACGTACTTTGCCTCTATGAGTAAACGAGGCATGTTTTGACCGACTGCTTGTGCAACCGCCACCGGTTGGTTGAGTTTTCATTGTAATTTGCCAGTGAATTTCCAAAATTGCCGTGCTTCAATCTTTAGTCAAGTTAAAGTCAATAGTATCAATAATGTCTATTCATTTAGTCAGGGGTGTGAGAGTTCCTCTTTTTAGCTGATTTCCTCTTTTTACAATTTTTTCTTATGCCAAAATGTCACCCTTTTCCTTTTCTTTTCAGCCCATATTTGGCATGTTTACCCAATTTTACGCTGTTTTTGTCAGTTTTCCTCTTTTTTAATTGTGGCCTCTCACACCCCTGTTTAGTATTGAGAGTTAACATTAATTCGGCTTCATTGAGTTCTTGAACGCGGAACGAAAGTGGATGGGGTGGGGGGTATTTTTACACGACTAATCAAACTGGGAATCTACATTATATTCATCGTGTTTATGCGTTATTCCAGCAAGCTTGTTTTGACCTCATACCATGAGAACATGTTTGCGCCAGGGATATGTCGCCATTCTGGTGTGAACGGCAAACATTGTATTGAGTAAAACAGTCCCTAGTATCACTTCTCAATTATATTTGTTGGCCGGACAAGACTTAGACACATTCTCAGTGGGGGGGGGGGGGGGGGGTGGGGGGTGGAGACGTGGCAACAATTTTTTAAATTTTGAGTAGTGTAGCATAAAACAGCAAACTTTTTATCCTGGAATTTGCCAATGCTGTTCGGATATTTTGTTAATATCAGACAAATGTATTAACAATGTAGTCCATTTTATCACTATGACAGAATAATAACATGTACATGTACCATAATCATTTTCGCCATTGTTGTACTGATACAAAGACCGAAGTGATGTCAATTTGTGTTGTAGGTTCTCTGGATGCTCAGCGATAAAATAGTTTACATCATTCAATCAATCTATAGCAATGAATCAAATGTTATTTATATAAGAAATATTGATAAACTCACCTCTGTTGACACTGCCCTTTAGATCCCCTCAGAAGCCATCAGCTCACACGAGGGCACTGTTGTTGCCTGGTTGACAGTCTGCTCAAAAGTGGTTGTACAAATTTGGAAGGGAGAATCTGTCGCCGGTATCTCCGTTTCAGATACTCTGTTAAAAGCTAGTACTCGCCTTATCTGCATCATTCTTTTGAACCAGATTTCATCTTGGTGAATTATCGCAGCCCCTGCCCCTGTCTTGTTAGTTTTATCTAGATCTAGAATCTTTAAAGTCAATTAGTCTGCCCATGTCTTTGCTGTACTGTGGTTAATGCTTGCATGGATAGCCTAGCAATGTCACGTTTCTAAGTCAAGACTTATCTTGTTCAATACACCAGAGTTATGGCCTTGAGATGTTTTACATTTCTTACTAAAACCATACAAATGCAAAGTTTACACTCATTGAAGGAGTCATAACCTTGAATGGGATTGTCTTATAATCAATTATATAGAACTTAAGAGACAATTAACTCCCCATTTATGATAAATCAAATAAAAAATAATGCAGTTTGAATCAAAATGTCACAAATAAAAGATTGCTCATGGAGAGACGCATATTCACCATCAGTAGCGTAACTAGGGTCTTCAATTTGGGGGGGGGGGGGTCATCAGGAGGCATATCAGACCTCTTTTTTTTAGTATAGATGAGGTGACCATTGTTTACATCAGTAGTGTTTACATATTGATTAGCGCCTGGTCTAAAGACATGCTAGGGGTACTAGTCCATGACTACTGCATACATCATACTATATGAAAGCAAAACACACATCACTGAGCGCCAATTTTAAAAGCACATGCCCTTATGGTGCGCACGCAAACCGCCGGGCAACCAGATTTAGTACCTGGTCTCTCATTGTGCTTAGGGATGCATACCATGACTTCTGCACTAATACACTGTAAGCATGGTAAGTAATGATCAATCAAGTGTGAATTAAAGCACCGTTCCCTGTAGGTGCACACGCAAACCGCCGGGCACTACGTCACCGGTCACACCATCCATACATAACCTAGGTATACATAGAGTTTGTCATTTCATTTGGGGGGCATCAGGGGGGAAATCCTTCTGCCCTACCCACCCTCCTCTGGTTATGCCACTGTTCACCATGAATTATAAGAAATTGAAAGATCTGAATGATCTGTCTGTTCTAATGCAAATAAGTAGCATTATGTTGATATCCTGAGGTGTTCATTCATGTATGTTACTTTTGAAACCGTACCATTTTTTACAGAAATCTGTGTGTAATTTACTGTCAGTTATAAGAATGGGGTATCAACATGTGAGTAACAAAATTCTTCTAAATCTAATTAATTTATGTCTGATTTCATTATAAGATCATGGCCCCTCCAATGAGTGTAAACTTGTTGAAGTCTTGGCTTTTCAATGTCTGTTTTTAGTTTGAGAGAGCATATTGTCAATTACTTTCTCATAAGTACTTTGTGAGAGGATATTGTCAATTTCTTTCTCATAAGTACTTTGTGCGAGGATATTGTCAATGACTTTCTCATAAGTACATTGTGAGAGGGTATTGTCAATTGCTTTCTCATAAGTACATTGTGAGAGGGTATTGTCAATTTCTTTCTCATAAGTACATTGTGAGAGGGTATTGTCAATTGCTTTCTCATAAGTACATTGTGAGAGGGTATTGTCAACCCAGGGGGGTCAGTGAACATACCAAGCGGGTACCCATCCGCGTAAAAAAAAAAGCGAAAAGGGTCCAGATTTCACCACACGACGTCGTCGACGTATTTCTGAAAAAGGGGTACTTTTTAGGGGGCATCGCACTTTAGGGTATCCATTACAGCATCGTGGTATTGACGTTTAGGGGTACTAAATTGTTTTATGTAATGTCCGACTGTCCATGTTAAGTGTTTACGCCCTCTATCGTCGCTAAAGTGTTTCAGATCGATTGATTCAGTGTTTCTAGAAGTAGCTTTGTTATTGATAAATGGCCGCTTGCGAAGGAACAAGCGATATCGTCTTTACGAAAGTGTAAACAAAGTCAAGTTTCAGTGAAAGGAAGAACGATATGATTATCTGTAGGTGATTAAACGATTAAGTAAGGCTCAAGGAACAAACTTGGAACTGTTTATTGTCATTGCGTGTTGCATGGTAACCTTTTTGGAGTGCACACTGCACTCCCAATGGGGTACAGTAGCATGGCCTCGATGTTATTTACCGTAACAAACATTTGATACCTTGACGGAGTAAAGCGTATAGTAATAGTATACACATGCACATGTACATTGTACAGCAATTTTATACAGTGTTTGGCCAAATGTTTGTTACGGTTAATAAATTTGCAGCCCGGCCCAGGACTAGCCGTACAGTAATGTGAAAAATAATATAATGTTAGTATGCATGCAAAATTGATATACTTGCCAATTTTATGCATTGTCACAAGTGTGGAAATTATTTTGCATGCATTCTACATCATGCATATCACATGCATATCTGTATGAATGTCACATGATTATGAGCATTTCTTATTACGCCATTTAGGGGTGTATTGAGTGTTGGTAACGCCGTTTAGGGTAGGGTTTGTACAGTAGCGTAGCCAGCATTTTCATCCGGGGGGGCAAGCATCAATATCGTCCCTATTTTTTTTTTATGTCCCTAAATTTTTTTCGTAAAAGGTTGCCCCAAAAAAAATTCTAGTCACTTACCTCGTGAATTTCACGTAAGTGGGGGGGGGGGGGGGGGGGGGGGGGGGGGGGGGGGGGGGGGGGGGGTGAGGTGTCAAAAAATTTTGCACAGTCCAAACAAAATCGCACAGTCAAACAAAATCGCACAGTACCAATTTCTCGTCCCCATTTTTTAGCTTCTCCGTCCCCATTTTAGCAAAACATTTCGCACAGTCCAAAAAAAATCGCACAGTAAATGTACTACATGAACAAATTTTCGTCCCCATTTCTCTTCTCTTTCCCCTCTCCTTCCCCTTTCCCTTCTCTTTCTCCCTCTCCTTCCCCTTTCCCTTCTCTTTCTCCCTCTCCTCCCCCTTTCTCTTCTCTTTCTTCCTCTCATTCCCCCTTCTTTCTCTCTTTTCTCCCCTTCTTCTCGTCCCCATTTTTCCGCTTCGCCGTCCCCATTTTAGGTGTCCGGGGGGGCGACTCGCCCCCCCGGCCCCCCCACTGGCTACGCTACTGGGTTTGTATGTGTTACGCCATTTAGGGGTATCAAAAAATATGTTTTGGTTTACGCCAATTAGGGTCCATTTCAGAGGTGCTTGGACGCGCATGTGTACCCGCTTGGTATGTTCACTGACCCCCCCCCCCCCCCGGATTGTCAATTGCTTTCTCATAAGTACTTTGTGAGAGGATATTGTCAGTGACTTTCTCATAAGTACATTGTGAGAGGGTATTGTCAATTGCTTTCTCATAAGTACATTGTGAGAGGGTATTGTCAATTTCTTTCTCATAAGTACATTGTGAGAGGGTATTGTCAATTGCTTTCTCATAAGTACATTGTGAGAGGGTATTGTCTATTTCTTTCTCATAAGTACATTGTGAGAGGGTATTGTCAATTGCTTTCTCATAAGTACATTGTGAGAGGGTATTGTCAATTGCTTTCTCATAAATACATTGTGAGAGGGTATTGTCAATTACTTTCTCACAAGTACATTGTGAGAGAGTAATGTCAATTACTTTCTCATAAGTACATTGTGAGAGGATATTGTCAATTACTCTCTCATAAGTACAATGACTTCTCTCGATGAATTTTCAAACCTACAAAAGGAAATGTACGCTTTCTAAACCAATCAGCAATACTTCAAAAACTGCAACACACAATTTGTTATTCATTGTTTACGCTCTGTGCAGTGATGTTGGAGCATATTTTAGTGGTTCACACAGCATTTATTCACAAATGCTGAGCTTTGTCTTTGATCATATGGGTACACACGGTGGCGTTTACAATCATACTTTAGTATGCCAAATAGCTGCAATAAATGTATGGAATATTTGTAGCAACCTCAGAAACACCCCTACCCAAAATGTGTAGCACCCTCAGAACCACCCCTCCCAAAATAATGGACTGGTCCAGACTGGCATACCAAGACAACGGATGACAACAAAGACACCCACACATTCACATTCGCCTTCAATGGCCATGGACTTAATCCACGACTCTTCATTTTCCATTGTGATTATTACAGATTGGCTAGCTGTAATTCCCAACACCAAACCCCACAAATAAATAGAATACCACCAATTACGCAACGTCTCCTGTCTATTTACTGCAAGTCTCCTAAGTGTGTACTACGCCCCGTGTTCTACGCCCAGTGTAGCCTACTACCCGGCCTATACTACCTAACTTTAAAAGTGCAATTAAAGCGAGCAACGCCCCCACGGTTATTTAGAGATCGTTCAAGATATCATTCATATTTATATTATACCCCAAAGTAAACACCTGTTACATATTAAAAAGACCAGCACCAGCTGGAGGTAACTCACTTGGTTTGGGTATGAGATGAGGACTTGATTCCAAAGCTACACTCATATTCACTTGCTGAGATATGTCTTTGATCATGTGGGTACACACGGTGGCGTTTACAATCATAAGCTTGAAAAGCTGCAATACGAGGGTCGGTCAATAAATAATTAAAGTGATCATGGTATGGGATTTAGAGTGATTCTATTGACAGATAATGTGATCAATACAAAGTATGAACCTTTGTCTTTCAAACAATACACTTTTGGATTTCTAGGTAGGAACTATGACGTCATAGCATTAGCTTAAATTTAGTACACTTTGGACACTGCCTGAAATCTGTCAATATTTGGCTGGAGTTGTAATAGGTTGAAATATGGATTGATTGATACATTTGCGTATATCTCGACAATGCAATCATCAATGCAATCAAACAGATAAAACCTGGTGAATGGTAAGAACACACAATAATCTCTGTCTGACACTCTTTTTTTAAATCTGAATTACAAACAAGAAGGGACCATCTCAAATACGTTCTTATTAAGGAAAATTTGCAACGATAAACCATTGAAAACAACAAAGGATAAAGAACAATGGAGGGATTATAATTGAATAAATTGTTGCGGGATGTAAAGCAATAATAGTGGGGATTTCAAAAGGAGCTGATCATAACATTTCCTCAAACCGTTGGAATTATGTGACCATTACATTAACAATACACATCTAGTAGCTCTAAAGATAGCAGTAATAAGAGAGGTTTTGGCAGCCATATTCGATTGATACATTCATGTATACCTTTATTTTAAATATCAAAATAATTATACACATTGATTTAAGCATTTTTCAATGTTTCTGATTATATTTCGAAGGTACAGTAAGCTTGTATCTGGCAAATGGCATGATTTTAGCCATTTTTGGCCCAGTTCAAAATTATCTGCTGTCTCATGCTATTGCGCATATTTTCTGTAGGTTTCATATGAATAAGTTCCGATAATTAGTTGCCTGTCCTGTGGAATCGCCCAAACTGGTTAATTTCTTGGATTTTTCCTAATTTATTTGATTTTCCGCAACATTAGTGATTCACTACTGACTGGGAATTTTGCAATGAAAATCGGCTATTTGAAATACTGACATTTGCATACTTTTTATTCAATTGCTTCTTCTTACTTTTTCCTTTTATACTACATATTTCAAATTACCCGGAGGAGATTAAAGTTATTGTCTTAGGTATCATAATTATGCAAAAAATAATCGAGATTTACCTGCTTCTGGTGTCATGTTATGCACTCTTCTTACCACATGCTTCATACAAACAATTCAAATTTCCCGCCAAATAACTGATTTAGCAGTGTCCTAAAGTGTACTTACTTTAACCTAATGCTATGAGGTCATAGTTCATACTTAGAAATCTAAAAGTGTACTGTTTGAAAGACAAAGGTTTACATTGATCACACTATCCCTCAATATAATCACTCATGCATCCCGTACCATGATCACTTTCATTACTTATTGACCATCCCTCGTAAATGCATGGAATATTAAAAAGAACAGCGCTATATCGGGAGGTAACGTATGCAATTTTGGACAATTGTAATCATTAAAAACTGAGCTTTTCAGGGGGGACTCAAGGAAGTCACTTTCTGAATTTTGTGAGTGCTGTAATTATTGGGACCAATTATTGAACTATGGCTCAAATATGTATAAAAGTATACATTTTTGGTAAGGAAATGGATCAGAGAATCTAAATTTGGCATCAATGTTGACCAACAATGTTTCTTTTTTGAGAAAATCACGCAAAAATACTTTTTTGACCCAAAATCTTTGAACAAAGCTAACAAAAATAATTTGGAGTAAAAAATTCCCAAATCGCGTGATTATGATGTAAAGGCACTAACTTAGGGACGAATTTCTCATTTTTTAACCTAATCTAATATGTTTTGAGATTTTGAATAAAAAGTGCCAAAAAAGTGGGGAAAAAAATTGGCATTTTTTGGTCAAAATCGACGCCAAATTTGGATTCTCTGATCCATTTCCTTTCCAAATATGTATGCTTTTATATGCATTTGATTAACAGTTAAATAATTACAGCACTGAATTTATATCAAAAAAGCCGATGTTTAGTGTAAAAAAGAAATAATTTGCTCATCGATTACCCACATGATCAACTTAATTGTATGCGTCGTGATTAGAATAATTTGTTTGCTGAGTGTAAGAAGATTGTAAGGGCATAGTAATAATAATTAACTTAAAATCTTGTTGCATTAAAGTAAAAATGTAGGCATTTATGCACATGTATGTATTTTAGTGCCCTTTATTTTGACATCCAACAACAAAAGTACTTTAAACACTGATACGTTACAGAAATACATAATAATTACAAGATATAGATCAAATAAGTATAAAGCATTCACATTTTATAATTCATCTGCGTATGTTTTGTTTCTTGAAAAATGACAAAAATCAGTCATTACACATACAAGCCCTTATAGAAATATCCCTCTTTTCCAGAACCAATTCTTCCCCCAGGGCATGGTGCACTCTGTGTATTTTCTAGCCTGGTTAAGGCCCTGCCGCACCTGGTGGTATCCTAGTTTTGTCCATGGTAGGAAGAACTTGGTACTAGTGGGTGGAAAGAAGCCCAAAGTCTTACTTTTGAAAGTTGTTGTGTTGAGAAACTCACACTTAACTTCAATTTGTCATTGAAATTGAGGACCCTAGATCTAAAAGGGGGTTAAGTCACAATCTTGTGAAATTGTAGTTAGTATCAGTTTTCTGCTACAAGGAGGATCTCTGCACCCTCTATTCAAATGTTAAAGTTAAGTCATGCGGTAAAGCTGTGCAAGAGTCCATGGGAGGTAAAACCCGAGTGGGTCAAGTCCACACATGGACACAATGAAACCCAGTTTTTGCCATTTTTCTCAATGTGACTTAACCCCCTTTTAGATCTAGCGTCCTCAATTAGTACTCTTTAAAATTTATTCAAATCAAAAGTTCAAAATTTGAAGCAAAAAGTCACAATATATTATCCCTGGATCAGATTTTAGTTTTAAAACTAGCCCAATGTGGCTGAAAGTCACCGTGTGTGTAAATTTATGTGGCTAGATTGTAGACAGACAGACTGCCTCAGGGTTTCCCCAGCATGCAGTCAATGTGTTGAATTAAACAATTCCTGGGTGGAATTTTTTAGCCTAACACGTGACTTTTCAAAGTTCTTGTGTTAAGAAATTCAATGTTTGAAGTTGAATTTGTTTAAAAACCAGTGCAATTTCAAATGTTGTCAAATATAAAGCTCAAATTCCAAAAGAAATTACGATTATATAGCAGATTTTAGTTTAACATGTAGCCCAATGGGCTCAAGCTATACAGGACGATGGAACGTATGTGATCAGATTTTCGGGCAACATCTGTATCCAGACCACTCCTGGTAGTTGCTGACCACTTGTGATTTTTATTATCGCTGATTTAGACTAAAAGGCCGGTAAATTGGGGATAGATCTATTAGGAGATGTGGGCATAATGGCTATTTTTGCAAATGTTGATATGCTCAGACCCCTACTAGGTCATGCCATTATTAACACATCAACATCAGCACACATGCATTGATTTCTCTAATTTCTCTTAAAACAACCCATACACATTTATTGAACTATTCACTACAAGAGCTCCACCTATTATTAATTATCATTGTTCTTCACATCAATTATTTCTACAAAAGCACTGCCAAAAGTTTGAATCCTGCAAGATCAACATAATTGGCAGCCTTTCTTCATTAAACTGTGTTATGTTAGATAAATGCATGTAGGTAGTGGTAACTGATTGTGTTGACCTTGCATGCTTCAGACTTCCAGAAGTGCATTTGAAAACACGTTATTGGTCACCTATTGATCATCTCGAAATAGTGGGGATTTCAAAAGGAGCTGTTCATAAAATTTCCTCAAACCATTGAAATTATATGACGATTACTTACACAATACATATCTAGTAGCTCTAAAGATAACAGTAATAATAGAGGTTGTGGCAGCCATCTTTGATTGATACATTCATGTATATCTTCATGTTGACTATCACAATATTTTTACACATTGATTTAAGCATTTTTCAATATTTCTGATTATAATTTGAAGACACAGTAAGCTTTTATCTGGTAAATTTCATGATTTTAGCCATTTTGGGCCCGTTTCAAAATTATCTGCCGTCTGCGCATGCGCATTTTTTTCTGCAGGTTTCATGTGAATAAGTTCAGATAATTAGTTAACTATCATATGGAATCTTCCAAACTAGTTAACTGCTTGAATTTTTCCTAAATTGTTTGATTTTCCGCAATATTAGTGATTCACTGACTGGGCATTTTTAAATGAAAATTAGCTATTTGAAATACTGATATTTGTATACCTTTTATTCAATTGCTTCTTCTTACTTTTTCCTCTTATACTACACATTCCAATTTACACAGGGATTAAAGTTATTGTCTTTTGTATCATATTTATGCGGGGAAAAAAATCGGGATTTACCTGCTTCTGATGTCTTGTTATGCAATCTTCTTACCACGTGTTTCATAAAAACAATTCAAATTTCTCGCCAAATAACTGATTTAGCAGTGTCCCAAGTGTACTGACTTTGAGACAATGCTATGACGTCAAAGTTCACACTTAAAAATCCAAAACTGTATTGTTTGAAAGACAAAGGTTCATACTTTGTATTGATCACATTATCCCCTCAATAGAATCACTCATGCATCCCATACCATGATCACTTTCATTATTTATTGACTGCCCCTCGTATGTACGATTTATGATCAGAAATGTAAATCTGCAAGAAAATCTGCTTTCAATTTTTTTTTCGATGTTGAGGGCGTTCCCTAGAAAGATCACATAATATACCTTTAACTGATATCTATATAATTTTCAATGCCCATATCCATCACAAGTAGGATTCTATAAATTGACACATAAGCATATCAAGACATGAAGCGATTATTAAGTGCAAATACACAGAAGTTCATCAATTATGCTATCATAATTACAACCAATAGAATTATCAGCTAATGAGAATTACGCATACACACTTTATAATCCACCTTATATTATACTACCAAACAACCTATAGACATAACACAGATGTATTTAAGATATACAGCTATTAAAAGTATTATTCATGCACACTTTATAACCTTCATTACATTTTACTACATAACAAACCAACATATAACACAGATTTATTTTAAGATATACAGCTATTAAAAGTATTATTCATGCACACTTTATAACCTTCATTACATTTTACCACCTAACAAACCAACAGACATAATACAGATTTATTTTAAGATATACAGCTATTAAAAGTATTATTCATACACACTTTATAACCCTCATTACATTTTACTACCTAACAAACCAACAGATTTATTTTAAGATATACAGCTATTAAAAGTGTAGTTCTGCACTTATCCAGGAGCCTGTGTGGAACCTATAGCCAGTATAGATCTATCCTCGCATACCCGCCTAGTCTCACCAGCTCAAGAGCTTGCAAGACAATTGAAAAAACTACCTAAGGGACAATTTGCCGGACCGGGGAAAGCAGCCGCTCCGGCGAACCAGTCATGATCAGGAAAACACCAGCTTGAACTGTGTCCTAATTATTCATGCACACTTTATAACCTTCATTATATTTTACTACCTAACAAAGCAACAGACATAACACAGATTTATTTTAAGATATACAGCTATTAAAAGTATTATTCATGCACACTTTATAATCCTCATTACATTTTACTACCTAACAAACCAACAAACATAATACAGAATTTTTTAAAGATATACAGCTATTAAAAGTATTATTCATGCACACTTTATAACCTTCATTACATTTTACTACCTAACAAACCAACATATAACACAGATTTATTTTAAGATATACAGCTATTAAATGTATTATTCATGCACACTTTATAATCCTCTTTACATTATACTACCTATCAAACCAACAGACATAATACAGAATTATTCAAAGATATACAGCTATTAAAAGTATTATTCATACACACTTTATAATCCTCATTACATTTTACTACCTAACAAACCAACAAACATAATATAGAATTATTTAAAGATATAATCTTTATAAACGTATACAGTTTTTTGCAGAAAAGGGTTCAATGAATCCAACCATGATAATGAAATTGACCATTTTGGAAAAAATTATAAAAAACACGTTTTTTTGACCCATTTTAGGTTTGGAAAAGATAACTCAAAATATATTTTGTTAAATTTTGTCATACTAGTTTTATGATAATCCTGATAACATTCCCCAGGAGCTCTTTTTTAATTTTTTTAATATCTTATTTATTATTTGAGTTATAGACCAAAAAGTGCCAAAAAATGTGTGATTTTCATGATTTTGGCCGTAAAAATCATGTCCCCATACAGGTCCTTATTCGTCACATGAACTAATTCTTACACACTTTCTAAGATTAAGAACTGATGTTTGTTGCATTCCATAGTATGAGGGTCATTCAATAAGTTCTACCTCCTTCCTCATAACATCGCTAATATTAATGTCAACCTCATGACATTTGTCATGATTATAGCTACAAATCATAGCTACAAATGTGTAGTAAATGATAATTGATATCTGTTTTACTTTTGTTATGACGTGGTCAAAGCTAGAGAGAGATTTTGGACAACGGACACAGAAAATTACCTTAAAAATATACACATGTTTTCGGGTGTTTTTTCATATTATATGGTTAGATATAAGAGCATGGTTTAGATACTGAAAATGGAAATGTATGAATGATATCTGAATATATTACAGTATTATAATGTATAGATAAGATTGTAAACAATATTAACTCTTGTAGGCTTGCAAACAGTGTACTATCAACTCAAATGTATCGCTATGCCTTTGGCATACCAGAATACTGCCATCAGTCAAATTTTCGTTGTTACAACTTAAGCCACAATGATGCCTCGAATGTTAAATCTTTACCATAATAGTCACTTTATGAGTTTTACTTATGTGCAACCTTCAGAATAGTCAATCAGGAAGTCAATGATAGAAAATTATCGCTTTGACAGACTTTAAATCCCTCCATTTAGTTCGATACATTGAAGATCGCTTAGTTATCATGAAAGTCAAATTTGACTTTTACAGGGTTCGAGGGAGGGGTAAACTGAATGGTTGTCCTGACCTGGATCTGGCTAATCAGAGGGCATATTTTTTCCAAACTAATCAGTCAACGTTATTGTTTACAGTCTGTTAAAGAGATATCTGACATTTAGAACGGTTACAATTGACCGATAGGTATGTTTTGCCTCTTACAATAGGCCAATTGAAAAGCATTTCGGCGATATTTTGCTGTTTTTTTATCCGTTTCCGTCACACTAAATCGAGGTTTGGTTCTCACTGCATGTCCGGAAAAGTACAACCAGTACTCAGATCAATTTACATTGGATTTGTAGCTGAGGTTCTAAGCTACAATCGTGTGAAATTTGATAAGACTGGCTCATATAGTAATAAAGTTATGAGGTAGGAGGTAGAACTTATTGAATGACCCTCGTAGGTATACTACATTGCATGGATGCTCTGCTGGAACCAATACAGTGATTTAAGTGCAATTGGCAAAAGTAACCAGAAAGTCCTTGTCGGTTCACTTTAATTTTTGACCTCCCACCCCCATATGAAAAACCTAGCTATGGCACTTCTTGAGAATATGGGGAGGTCCCAATCTGAATATGCCAAAATCGACACTTTTTTGTCCTCAACTCAAAGTCAATAGAGCATCTCTCTATACAACACAGTACCCTGCTTAAAAAGCCTTTGCGTATCTAAACATTCGTTTACGCAGGGTACTTGAACAACGCCAGTTGTTTAAAAAAGGTTTTAAACAGCATTTTTACAGTGTAGCTGTCAATGTAACACTTTAATTGAACAGATGACAGAGTTGTTCTTTTGAGCACAAAACTGTGGTGAATTGGGCACATTTTGAATGAGACCTCCCCACATTCACAAGCAGATGGCTAAGCACTGGGAACATTAAGGAATTGCTATGAATGTGGTATCGTTGGAAAGAAGAATACATCAACTTTTCATTAATATGAAGCACAATATGATTATATCACAACATATTCTAAAAATTGGTGTTTGAAAATAATTGTCTGAACAGTTGTCTGAACAGTCTGAATAATTGCTGAGCAGTTTATATCACAAAGCCACAAAGGTTACACACAAAGGAAAAACAATTGTTTAAAGATATTTTCATTGATATTTGACCTTGTTTATAAACTTAACACACTATCGCAATATTAGAGATTCAGCCATCTGCTCTCTTGCACAACCATCATCAATCCTTTAATTATTAAACTTAAAAAGTTGCAAGAATATATCTTTATTATTATGAAAATATGGTATTCAGATAATATGCATACATTCATTGTGCTTGACAAACCACCTAACATTTAAAACATCAAATAATTTCAGTATTCTACATACTGGGTGTTTCAAAAGTTTCAGAGAATTTATGTTTACATCAGTTTGATCAGCAGTAAGGTTTGAAATTATCCTGAAAGAATGGAACATTTAGCTTAATTGGTTCTTCAGATATGGTTAATTACAGAAAGCATGCACAAATCTGCCTTAATAGTAGAGAGGGAATGCACAAAGTGGACTTACACACGATTGGTCACAAATTGTGAAAAAAGGAGAAAAAGACAAAAAGGAGACATCTGTCTGGTGCATGGCGTTACCTACCTACGTACCTATGTTGAATGTGAATGGCACATAAGCATAGAGATTGGGATACTTTGTCAGGGCGGGCTTTTCAATTCTGAATCTAGAGCATGCTGTTTTGTTGAAGACAAAAACTAAATGACGCTTCCGTGGACAAGTCAGTGTTGTGCATGCTTTCTGTAATGAACCATATCTGAAGAACCAAACAAGCTAAACGTGCCATCTTTTCAGGATAATTTCAAAACTTACTGCTGATCAAGACTAAGTAAACACAAATTCTCTGAAACTATAAATGTGGTTGAAAAATGACTTTGAACTTGGGTACACTTTTTTTATAACCACCCGGTATTAATTCCTTCATAGTGTTAAATTGTATTAGCTACGATTAGTTTACAAAATATCCCAACAAATAGCAGCCATGCATGTTTAATGTATGTGTATTTATAATTTTTGTACCATGTAGTATGAAGGGCCAGATGCCTATGCCTATGTATACAATAAATAAAATGAATGAATGAAAATATTAAATTGTTATTCCCTATTTCTTTCTTTTTGACATTTTAGGTTGGTCTTAATCTTTTATTAGTGAAATCCAGAACTCACATGACAAACCAGTGATATATGCCTTGCCCAGCTGTAGGTACGCTAGCTATATACTCCACTTATTCTCTGTGTAGTGACATCAGAGTGTATCAAATGGATCATAGGTAATTGTCATATACACTCACATGACAAACCAGTGATATATGCCTTGCCCAGCTGAAGGTAAGCTAGCTATACTCCACTTATTCTCTGTGTAGTGACATCAAAGTGTATCCAATGGAGCATATGTAATTGTCATATACACTCACATGACAAACCAGTGATATATGCCTTGTCCAGCTGAAGGTAAGCTAGCTATTATACTCCACTTATTCTCTGTGTACAGTGACATCAGAGTGTATCAAATTGATCATATGTAATTGTCATATGCATTCACACGACAATCCAGTGATATATGCCTCGTCCAGCTGTACGTAAGCTAGCTATACTCCACTTATTCTCAGTGCAGTGACATCAGAGTGTATCAAATGGATCATAGGTAATTGTCATATGCATTCACACGACAATCCAGTGATATAATGCCTTGCCCAGCTGTAGTTAAGCTAGCTATACTCCACTTATTCTCTGTGTAGTGACATCAGAGTGTATCCAATGGATTATAGGTAATTGTCATATGCATTCACATGACAAACCAGTGATATATACCTTGCCCAGCTGTAGGTAAGCTAGCTATACTCCACTTATTCTCAGTGCAGTGACATCAGAGTGTATCAAATGGATCATAGGTAATTGTCATATACACTCACATGACAAACCAGTGATATATGCCTTGCCCAGCTGAAGGTAAGCTAGCTATACTCCACTTATTCTCTGTGTAGTGACATCAAAGTGTATCCAATGGAGCATATGTAATTGTCATATACACTCACATGACAAACCAGTGATATATGCCTTGTCCAGCTGAAGGTAAGCTAGCTATTATACTCCACTTATTCTCTGTGTACAGTGACATCAGAGTGTATCCAATTGATCATATGTAATTGTCATATGCATTCACACGACAATCCAGTGATATATGCCTCGTCCAGCTGTACGTAAGCTAGCTATACTCCACTTATTCTCAGTGCAGTGACATCAGAGTGTATCAAATGGATCATAGGTAATTGTCATATGCATTCACACGACAATCCAGTGATATAATGCCTTGCCCAGCTGTAGTTAAGCTAGCTATACTCCACTTATTCTCTGTGTAGTGACATCAGAGTGTATCCAATGGATTATAGGTAATTGTCATATGCATTCACATGACAAACCAGTGATATATACCTTGCCCAGCTGTAGGTAAGCTAGCTATACTCCACTTATTCTCAGTGCAGTGACATCAGAGTGTATCAAATGGATCATAGGTAATTGTCATATGCATTCACACGACAATCCAGTGATATAATGCCTTGCCCAGCTGTAGTTAAGCTAGCTATACTCCACTTATTCTCTGTGTAGTGACATCAGAGTGTATCCAATGGATCATATGTAATTGTCATATGCATTCACATGACAAACCAGTGATATATGCCTTGCCCAGCTGTAGGTAAGCTAGCTATACTCCACTTATTCTCAGTGCAGTGACATCAGAGTGTATCAAATGGATCATAGGTAATTGTCATATGCATTCACACGACAATCCAGTGATATAATGCCTTGTCCAGCTCTACTCCACTTATTCTCTGTGTAGTGACATCAGAGTGTATCCAATGGATTATAGGTAATTGTCATATGCATTCACATGACAAACCAGTGATATATACCTTGCCCAGCTGTAGGTAAGCTAGCTATCCTCCATATATTCTCAGTGCAGTGACATCAGAGTGTATCAAATGGATCATAGGTAATTGTCATATGCATTCACACGACAATCCAGTGATATAATGCCTTGCCCAGCTGTAGTTAAGCTAGCTATACTCCACTTATTCTCTGTGTAGTGACATCAGAGTGTATCCAATGGATCATATGTAATTGTCATATGCATTCACATGACAAACCAGTGATATATGCCTTGCCCAGCTGTACGTAAGCTAGCTATACTCCACTTATTCTCTGTGTAGTGACATCAGAGTGTATCCAATGGATCATAGGTAATTGTCATATGCATTCACATGACAAACCAGTGATATATGCCTTGTCCAGCTGAAGGTAAGCTAACTATACTCCACTTATTCTGTGTAGTGACATCAGAGTGTATCCAATGGATTATAGGTAATTGTCATAGGCACTCACATGACAAACCAGTGATATATGCCTTGTCCAGCTGTAGTTAAGCTAGCTATATATACTCCACTTATTCTCTGTGTAGTGACATCAGATTTTATCACTTAGTAGCTATAAATAGATACAAATGCTGTAATCTGATTGGTCATGGGCCATTTACCAGCAAGGTGATATAAAGTCGCATTTGCGTCGTAATCAGCTGTTCTGGTAATGTTTACAATCTCAACAACGTAATATATTTCGTATTGCGTAGTAATCAGCTGTTCCGGCAATGTTTACCTTTACTACCAGGATGATATATTTCGTATTGCGTAGTTGGGATGACTCTTGCACGTGTATGTACTCTACGTTTGTTTATAACACTAACTCCATAGGGAAAGTGAAAGTGCAGTATCTGTGTCAGAGGTTAAAAATGAAATATGTCTAATAGTTCGATTGTATGATGTCAAGCTTGGTTTTAATTGGTCCTTGAAATAACAAACTCATGAATATTTATAAAATATTTGCATATTCATGATATTTTGTGAATATTCATCGTAATTTTTCCAGTAATGACTTTTTTTGCTACAACAAACGAATTATATGATCGATCGATCGGCTGCAATTAAACAAAATGGAGACGAAAACAACTTTTTCCAGCGATGTCACCACTGTAGAAAATGCTCGATTTTGACTGTTTAAGCAATATTTGCGCACTAGGAAAGGTATGTTATGAATGTTAAGAGTTGTTATTTCATGAATACGGCAAAAGAATATTCCAAAACATTCTTCACGTTTAAAAAAGAAGGCTGTAGTAATACGATGACTGTTATCAATAATTCCCAATACGGCGTTACGCCAACTTAAGTACCTTCGCGCGGGATGTTTGAATAAAAAAGACACATTTTGCAAGATTTGGTATCCAAGGAAGCTTAATGAGGTAAGATTTATGCAAGTGGTCCGTATCTCGTATCCCGTTACTTTTGCTTGTAAGCTCAGTCGTTTTTTGAAATAAGCTTTTGTAGTCTACAATTCACGATGGATAAATCAATGAATTCTGCTACCAGCAAGCGATTTGTACTGCACACTTGAGAGGAAATCAATGAAAAGAGGGATAATTTGATACCAATCAACACCAAACGAGCGAATGTTAAGGCAGGGAGAGCTTTTAGAGTATTTCTTATGGAGAGAGGTGATGGAACTGGCCCAGTGGATTTTGAGAATTTTGACGCGTCTGTACTCAACGAATGCTTGTCAGAATTTTATTTCAGCGCCAGAACACTGAAAGGCGAGAAGTACTCTATGGCATCTTTGATTAACCTGCGGCACAGCCTCTCACGATATCTAAAGTCGCCACCATTCAATCAAACTGTTGATATAATAAAGGACGCCATATTTCGCGAGTCACAGGAAGTATTCAAAGGAGCAGTTAGGGAATTGAAGGTAGAAGGAAAAGGGGCGATCAAACATCATCCAGAGATCGAGGATGGAGATCTGAACAAGCTTTACCAACAAATGAAGAGCTTTGATGCAGCCAATCCAACAGAACTACAAGAGAAAGTACAGTTCGACATCAGGTTATATTTTTTCCGTAGAGGTTCGGAAAATATGCACTCTATGACCAAATCAACATTTGCTGTTCAACACACCCCAGAAGGCGACCGCTATGTATGCCAAGTGCTCGATGAACTTAACAAAAACCATACACAAAGTTGTGCAGAATCGTACACGGCATTCATGCCAGAGAGAAAAGAAGATCCCAAGTGCCCGGCCGAATCCTTCCTCAAATATGTAAGCCACCTTCATCCAGAGAGCGACAAGCTATGGACCAGACCAAAGCCTGCCACATCATCCCAGGTATGGTATTACAATCGTGCCATAGGTTGTGATAAGCTGCGTGGCTTTATGAAGGATATGAGTTTGAAATACAGCCTTTCCAAGATATACTCAAACCATTCCATCCGAGTGACGGGAGCAACCATACTCACCCGCGATTCATATGCATCATCGCAAATCAAGGAAGTGACGGGGCACAAATCAGTATCAAGTTTGGCCATATACCAACGGGTTTCAAATGGAGAAAAGATGCGTATGGGACAGAGCCTCACTGACAAAACCCTAGGTGTTCCACATCAACCTACACCTGTATCAGTGAATATGAGGAATCCGCAAGCGTCACCTGCACCTCCATCAATTAATACACCATCTACAAGTTCTTCTACTACTGAATCTGACATGATAGAATACCTTGCTATGGACGTCGAAAGCTTCTTGGAAAACTTCCAACACAGCTCAGACACAGAGCCTCAGATAAGTCCATCCATGCCACTTCCTTTGATGACCACTTCTGCTCCAGTTCATGCACCTGCAACAGAATCTGCTTTTTCAAAACCTTCAACTGCACCAGCCCCTCCTTTGATACCATTACCATCCATGACCACTACACCTTCAGCTTCATGGACACCTTACAATGGTCCAGCAGTTTCATCTTTAGGAAGACCTGCCACGCCTCCATCATCAGAATTACAGTCTATTGACTTTAATTTGAGTCCATTCCTCCGTGATCTTTTGGATGACCCAGAATTTGAAACAACACAGCAGCTCTTGGTTCAAACGACTGCCAGAGGTCCAGGTAATCGAGGTCATCAATCTTCAATGATGCAGCAATTCCACCATGCGTCTCCTAATCCAAGACCAACACGCCCAGTAATTTTTTCTGGATGTAGCAATATCACGATCAATAATCTGACAATCAACGTTCAACCTCGCTAAAATCAAAACTAATCAATATGGAGAGACTGTAAATATGTAAATAATTGGATTTTTTGTTGGAATTTTGAATATTGAGTTGAGACTTTACTGTTTGTTGTTGAATTTTAAAAACTGGAATTCTTCTTGGAATTGGAATATGTGAAACATTGAATGGATTATCATTAGAAACATTTGCATGAACAATAATTTATTGGATTTTTAACACTGGATCAAGGCTTTGCTGTTGAAGATTATTCAGGTAAGTTGATATCAAGTAAATCATGTTTTATTTTGTGTAGGCCTATAATATTAATAGGCCTAAACACTGACCCTTCAATTTACCCCCCCCCCCCCAAGATAATGAATCAACCCAAAACTTGTATTCAGGTAACAAAGCAATACAGGATATATCACCTCTTTTGAAACCCAGACCCCTACATAGACAAAATGGATCAACCCTAAATGGTAGTAAACCAATCAGAAGCTGCCATCAAGCTTACAACGCAATACAGGATATATCGCGTTGTTCCTAAGTGATAAATTCGTTATCCCCTGTTTGATAACGCAATACGGTCGATACCTATGGTTGGGTGCCATATCACATTCGGCCTCCGGCCTCATGTGATATGGCACCCAACCATAGGTATCTTCCCGTATTGCGTTATCAAACAGTGGATAACTAATAGTATCAAATGGATCATAGGTAATTGTCATAGGCACTCACATGACAATCCAGTGATGCGCCCAACTGTAGGTAAGCTAGCCATACTCCACTTATTCTCAGTGTAGTGACATCAGAGAGTATCCAATGGATCATATGTAATTGTCATATGCATTCACATGACAAACCAGTGATATATGCCTTGTCCAGCTGTAGGTAAGCTAGCTATACTCCACTTATTCTCTGTGTAGTGACATCAGAGAGTATCCCAATGGATCATAGTAGGTGATTATCACAGGAGTGATTTTTATTCAGGTGCATATTTGACAAGGCAATGAAAGGTCAACCTGGCACCTGCAAATAAATGCTGCATCGATCACTTTCATTTTGTCTGACATCACTGTACAGAGGTACACTGTCCATATACACTTTTTGCTGATAGTGATATGCAATTAAAGGCAATCCCAACACTCACACATAAATGCAGCATTGATTACTGGAATATTCTCTGACATCACTGTACTGAGGTACTCTGTCCATACACTTTTTGCTGATAGTGATATGCAATGAAAGACAATCCCAGCACTCACACATAAATGCAGCATTGATTACTGGAATATTCTCTGACATCACTGTACAGAGGTACACTCAAGCCAGTTGGAAGTGGGGTGCTTGAGGTGCTCCAGCACCCCATGGGTTTTTAAGGAGTGCACAGCACTCCTAAGATTTTTGAAAAATGTACAGTGTGTATCCAATAATAAGTTCAAGTTCTGGAGCCTGGAGGAAAGGGAAGGGGTACTACTACTAGGCTTACTGATCTATACTGTATTATAAAAAGGGTATTACACTACACAACAATTTAGTATGACCAAGTAGAAATCGCACCTGTACTGCAAAATTAGTTTCAATTGTTTAAATTATTCAAGCATAACTAGATGGCTTTAAGAACGTTTTCTGGACCACTTAAGTTAAAATACTGGACTTTTTGGCGCACTTCGCACATATTACTTTCAATGTTTAATTATTCAAGCTTAACAAGATGGCTTCAGGAATGTTTTCTGGACCATTTTAGTTCTCTGATTAGTTCTCACGCGTTGTACTTTCAATTTTCATATTTTAGCCATAACATTATGGCTTCAAGAAAGTTTTCTGGACCATTTTAGTTAAAACAATTGGCAATGTTTGCACGCTTCGCGCGTAATAGTTTCAATTGTTATTATTCCAGCATATCAAGATGGCTTCAGGAACGTTTTCTGGATCATTTTAGTTAAAAAACTGAACATTATTCAAGCATAACAAAGCTGAAAATCTTAACGCGCCTCATGCACATTTTTTCTACAGGTTTCAACATTATGAAAATATATATCATAGCCACGGTAAAGCCCCCCCCCCCCCCCCTCCCCCTGAGTCAACACCATCCTGTGTTGTTTATCTATTTGACTGTGTGCCTGTCTAATCAGCGTACCCCCATTCAAAATATACTTCCAACGAGCTTGGGTACACTGTCAATATACATTTTTTGCTGATAGTGATATATATGCAATTAAAGGCAATCCCAGCACTCACACATAAATGCATCATTGATTAACTGGAATATTATCTGACATCACTGTACAGAGGTACACTGTCCATAGACACATTTAGCTGATATGTCATGAAAGGCAATCCCAGCACTTACACATAAATGCTTCATGGATTACTGGAATATTCTGTAACATCACTGTACAGAGGTATACACTGTTCATTCTTAAAACATCCCAATATTTACACTGTCCATATACATATTATACTGATATGCATTTATTTACAGATAGCAAACACAAGAGAAACATTGAGTGTATTGCTCGTCGGCTACAACAAATTTATTTCTTAATACCAAAATATCATTATTTTCTATTCACTATGGTACAACATGTAGACCATACAATTTAATGTACCAAATTAATAATTGATATGTCTACCAACATTTATGTTTAGCATCATTTGATTTATTATTCACCCCCCCCCCCCCCCCCCCCCCCCACACCACCAAAAAGGAAAAGAAGAAAAAAAGAGGAAAGAGAGAGGAAGAAGAGGGGACAAACGAACAAGAAAAAAGGGGGGTATGAAAAGGCGGGCGAGGAGGCATGCGAGGGACATAAGAACGTTTGGAGTTTATTGGATGTTGGTCGGGATACATACGCGTACGTACGACGAGAAATCTGATATTTTGAAGGTAACTATATACTATAACTTCTTTCTGGCATAGGTCTATATAAAAAGCCAATATTGATCGGAAATAAAGTGATTGTTTTTCAATAAATTGTACATACCAAATCGCACCAAATGGGTTCGAAAATTGGGGGGAAAAATCAAATTCTGAGGGGGGCACATCACCCCTCAGACTCCCCCCTGTTCGAGCTTTTAAACGATCTGTACTTAAATCAAGAAAATATCAGTATATATGCTCAATTTCTTTCTTGCATTGATACAAAATATATATTGATTGGAAATGAAGAGGTGGCTTTTCGATAAAATGTTGGTCAAAAGTATACACCAGATCGCACCAAATGAGTTCGAAAATTGAAGAAAAAAAATCATATTCTGAGGGGGGCAAATCCCCCCTCAGACTCTCCCCTGTTCAGGCTTTTAAACCATATATACTTAAATCAAGAATATATCAGTATAATATGCTCAACTTCTTTCGTGCATTGATAAAAAACGAAATATTTATTGGAAATGAAGAGGTGGCTTTTCGATAACATTTTGGTCAAAAGTATACACCAGATCGCACCAAATGATTTCGAGCATATCTCGGAGGGCGGTGCGCGCACCGCTTAGATGCTACCAGCATAATTTCTTTCTTTTTTTTGGCCCCCCGGGCCCCCCCCCCCCCCCACCCTAAATATTGGCTGGATCCGCACCTGTTACATGGTGAACCTCAAATAATTAACAGAGATAATTTTATTCTGAATAAACGCTTGTCCATGGATACAATAGGTAACGATGCTCGTTTGTATAATTAGTAATAAGCCATGACAATGAATCTTCACATTGATCATGTAAGATGGTTTAACTTTTGAAATACCATAAATACATTCGTAATCATAAGATTCCAAGATTGCTAAAACTACCCTTAACCCCTACCCTTAAAGAATTGCTCATAAACATAACTACCTAATTATTCAAATGATATAGGACCATAAATATCATTATTTTCTATTCACTATGATACAACATGTAGACCATATACAATTTAATGTACCAAATTAATAATTGATTTGTCTACCAACATTTATCAAATGTTTAGCATCATTTGATTTATTAATGTCATTACATACAGGGTGAGTAAAAAAAAACTGCAATAGTGGAAAGAAGCCATCTTGTTTTCAAATCCAAGTTGAAGTTTGACACTTTTCAAACGTTGCAAGAATTATGTATTTGTTCCCCACTTTATGTGAAAAATGAAGTCAATCGCATTTTTCATTTTGTCTATGGTGAACCTTTTTGCTGCAGAACACAATTTACTTAATTTAATTGCTCACATTTCATGTTCACATTTGAATATCCTGCCAACAGAAATGTGGAATAATTTCATTTTTATTCAAATTTAGAACATAACCTATTCATAGCATGGGTTATGTTAATTGATTATTTTATCTTCCATGAAACAAGAAAGGAAGCATTAAATTCCAATTACGTCACAAATTTACTCAAATTTTCAAATTTTAATGAGAGACTCATTTTGCAATCTTATGCATGTTTTGGGTGTCTCGTGGACATGCATGGGAAAGGGGTGCATGGGTAAAAAGGTTCACCAAAGGCAAACGAAAAATGCGATTGACGTCATTTGTTCACATGCAATTAATAACAAATATGTTATTCTTATAACGTTTGAAACAAATCAAACTTTAACTTAGTTTTGAAAACAAGATGGCTTCTTTCCACTATTGCAGGTTTTTTACTCACCCTGTATAGTGAATACAATAGGTGACGATGCTCGTTTGTATAATTAGTAATAAGCCACGACAAAGAATGTTCACATTGATCATGTAAGATGGTTTAACTTTTGAAATACCATAAACCATTGATACATTTTTAACCATAAGATTCCAAGATTGGTAGAACTACCCTTAATCCCTACCCTTAGAGAATTGCTCATAAAGATAACTACCTATGGCTAAATTATTTAAATGATATAGGACCATAAATCCATTTATACCATTTTCCATCATATGATTCCAAGATTGGTAAAATTACCCTTAATCCCTACCCTTGAGAATTGCTCATAAAGATATCTACATATGATTCCACATTGTACTCATACATATGATTTTCGTAGTAAACTGCTTACAATTCCTACCTACCCCTAGAGAATTATGCTCCGAGAGACAACATATGTAAATTTGGATATGACAACCTCTGTGTGATAGAACAATGTAGTTTTATTATTATTAGAGCATTTAAAAGAGTTTGTGTATACACCTTCGAATTGTCAGTTTCAATATTTTAGTGTTGCGTTTAAACTTGCCGACTTTACTCGAATAAAGGCAGTATATATTTGTGTTATATACGTCATTCATATATTTCTAGTTCCATAAAGTTCAAATTCAAAGTTCCAATCTTCATCAGTTAAAAAGTTTTAAAAGTTCAATTCAAAGGCAGTGCATTGAACGATCGTCACACTGCGCCCGGGGATGCAAATCGTGCGCCTTCTCGCGTCACACGGAGTACAACGCCGCGTGAAACTACCGGTGCACTGGTTCGCCGTAAATAATCTTCTTGGGAGCCGTAAATAGTACTTGTGAGAGCCGTAAATAGTACTTTTGGGAGCCGTAAATAGTACTTTTGGGAGCCGTAAATAGTACTTTTGGCAAAATAGCGTGTTTATTGGGAGTGGGTATAATATTTTCATTAAAAACGTTGGTGTCCCTATTGACCCCAGATTTTACAAAATTTACAGAAAAATGCAAAAAAGCTTAAAATTAAAAATCCTTTCAGAATTTCTTACTAATGTCAAAGAGTATGTTGAAGAACCTTAAAGCTAGGCCCTGGTGCATTTCCAGCTAATTTGCTCAAATTATGCAGTTAGGAGCAGGAAAGTTTTGACCACACCATTTTGTCAGTGTTTTTTCGGACACCTTTATTTTCGATACCCTGGGCTCCACATTTGTTTATTCACATCCACTGAACCATTTCTTGAAGACTATTATATTGCTCTTTCAACATTTGGAAAAATAAAAATAAATAGTATACATCAAATACAAAAAATTGAGATTTCAAAAACTTTTCCCATTTTGTTGTCCCTATTCACCCCCATGTCCCTATTCACCCCGTTTTACGGTACACTTTTTAAATAATGAAATTATTAGCTATATTTTCTTTTGATTTATGACTTATTCTCTACAGGTATAGCAAGGATAGTGCACCAGACCCACTGCTACTTCATCCCTCCCATCATAATGCCACTCATTGAAAATAAGTGAGTATTTTATTTTACCATAATTGTCCTTGCTGTATAAAGGGTAATAATGTACCCAAATCCCTTCCAAAAATTTATATTTTTATATGCATTTGATTAATAGTTTAATAATTACAGCACTTACAAAATTCAAAAGAAAACTTCCTTAAGTCCCCCCTTAAGGGTAATAATGTATCTGATCAGTCGCCATGTTTAGAAATTGATTTGAAATGTTTATAAACAAGTAGCAGAATATACAAAATAATGCATAATTGTATTGGAATTATGACTCTTTTTTTCTATGTGTTTTGTATGAAACAGAAATAGATGAGCTATTTTCCAAACTTTTACAGTTGAAATTATCATGTCATTGTATGAATTACTATGGTTTCATTTTCTGAAGAGCTATTGGTTGTTGAATCTTTTTGTCTGCTTTTTTCTTACGATTATTTGAGATAATTTCTGCAATCGTGTACAAATATGGATTAATTGCTGAATTTATTGGTAAGACGACGGTCACTGACCATGCATAGACTGATGGGGGCAATTCAATGACCCTTGTTTGAACTAAGATTCCAAGAACAATAATTGGAAATATGCATGCAAAATCTGTAACAACAATAGCTATTACTTTACGGAGGAGTCTTATCTGTTCATCTATATCAGGAGTGCGTCCTGATTCTTTTGCTGACTTATTAACAGCCCTGAATATCTCTATGTAAGATGCAAGTATTACCAGGTAACATAAGCTGTTGAGTCCTAGGAATAGTGCTGTTGAAAAGTACAAGCCATTAGTAAGACCTGTGAATTCAGTAGTAGATGTTTCTTTTACGTACAAAAGATTTGTATTCTCTAGTGCGATACGTGTGGTATTTAAGTTAGTTATGTATGTTTTGGTTAAAGCTAACGGCAAACCAACACACACATGAGCATTATCATAGAATTTGAAGTTCCATCCAGATAAAGTGGATGGGACAATACCCAAAGCCAATGAGCAAACCCATATTAGTATAGCAATCATAATTGTTGATCTTTTGCCCAATTTATTATCAGAATATGGGTACTTAATACCAATAAACCTATCGATGCTAATCAGAGAAAGAAAGAAAATTGATAATTGGGTCGATGCTATCGATATTGATCCTGCGATTCTACATGTTATGCCAGATCTCCAGGTCTCAGATTGCATTGGGAAATATTCCCCATAGTAGATATCAGCACTTGCAATAATTACCATGTATATACCCATAAGTGAATCAGACATGGCCAGATTGCTAAGCAGTATATCTTGTACTTTGTACTTTTTGGTATGTCTCTTTCTCCAAACCAAAACAAATATATTTCCACCAAGTGCATTAATACCAATGAGCCACATCAATACAACCAATGCTTTGTCTGATAACAGCCTTTCACATGTGAGATATGGTGATCTTTTATCTGATGCACTGCACATAACACCATCAGGTACATAACACTCGCATATTTCATGTTGACTTACAATCAATTTTGAGTTTGCAGGGAGGACACTGAAGGTATCACGAGTTATGGTTGTGAGTGGATTGAGCCTTATATTAAAGGACATTAAATTGGTCAAGTGTTTGATTTTTGGACAATGTGTCAACTGGTTATTAGATAAATTAATGGTAGTAATATTAATAGTATCCTTGAACATGTCCAAATCAATAATGTTTAGTTTATTATGGTCCAAATGTAGATTCTGTAATTTGATTAAACCATGTAATATGTTTGTGTCTAACCTTGTTAATTGGTTAAAGCCCAAAGTAAGATATTCCAGATTACTCAATCTATCAAATATGCCATTAGGCAATGTTACCAACCTGTTGGTGTGGATAAGAAGGATTCTTAGATTATGTAAGGTATTGAAAAGGTGAGAATCTAGTGCGCCCAGTAGATTGTTATGCAGGTACAGTTCAATCAAGTTTTGTAATCCCTCAAACAACACAAATAGCAATGCGGTCAATTTATTCTCATTCAGAGACAGGTCGGTCAAATTTTGCAAACAATCAAACAAACCACCTGGTAATGTGGTCAATTTATTGTCTTTCAGACCAAGGCTTGTCAGCTGTATCAATTCATGAAATAAACCTTCATTTAAGGTGACTAATTGGTTTCTTTCCAAGGACAGTACATTCAAGTTTTGTAAACCCTCAAACAAGCCACTTAGTAATGTGGTCAATTTATTGTCATTTAGAGTCAGGTGAGTCAGTTGTATCAATCCATTAAATAAACCTTCATTTAAGATGACCAATTGGTTTCCACCCAATTCAAGTTCATTCAAGTTATGTAATCCATCAAACAAGCCACCTGGCAATATGTTCAATGCATTGTCATACAGAGACAGGAGGGTCAGCGCTCTTAATTCATGAAATAAACCTTTATTTAAGGTGACCAATCGGTTTCCATACAAGTACAGTTCATCCAAGTTTTGAAAACAATCAAACAAGCCACCTGGTAATGTGATCAATTTATTGTCATGCAGAGTCGGGCTTGTCAGCTGTCTCAATTCATGAAATAAATTTGCATTTAAGGTGATCAATTGGTTTCCATGCAACCACAGTTTATTCAAGTTTTGTAATCCCTCAAACAAGCCACCTGGTAATGTGGTCAATTTATTGTCATTCAAAATCAGGCTTGTCAGCTGTCTCAATTCATGAAATAAACTTTCATTTAAGGTGACCAATTGGTTTCCATACAAATTCAGTTCATCCAAGTTTTGTAATCCCTCAAACAAGCCACCTGGTAATGTGGTCAAGTTATTGTTATACAGAATCAGGCTTGTCAGCTGTCTCAATTCATGAAATAAACTTTCATTTAAGGTGACCAATTGGTTTCCATACAAATTCAGTTCATCCAAGTTTTGTAATCCCTCAAACAAGCCACCTGGTAATGTGGTCAAGTTATTGTTATACAGAATCAGGCTTGTCAGCTGTCTCAATTCATGAAATAAACTTTCATTTAAGGTGACCAATTGGTTTCCATACAAATTCAGTTCATCCAAGTTTTGTAATCCCTCAAACAAGCCACCTGGTAATGTGGTCAAGTTATTGTTATACAGAATCAGGCTTGTCAGTTGTCTTAATTCATGAAATAAACTTTCATTTAAGGTGACCAATTGGTTTCCATACAAATTCAGTTCATCCAAGTTTTGTAATCCCTCAAACAAGCCACCTGGTAATGTGGTCAAGTTATTGTTATACAGAATCAGGCTTGTCAGCTGTCTCAATTCATGAAATAAACTTTCATTTAAGGTGACCAATTGGTTTCCATACAAATTCAGTTCATCCAAGTTTTGTAATCCCTCAAACAAGCCACCTGGTAATGTGGTCAAGTTATTGTTATACAGAATCAGGCTTGTCAGTTGTCTCAATTCATGAAATAAACTTTCATTTAAGGTGACCAATTGGTTTCCATACAAATTCAGTTCATCCAAGTTTTGTAATCCCTCAAACAAGCCACCTGGCAATGTGGTCAATTTATTGTCATTCAAAATCAGGCTTGTCAGCTGTCTCAATTCATGAAATAAACTTTCATTTAAGGTGATCAATTGGTTTGCATTCAAGAACAGTTCATTCAAGTTTTGTAATCCCTCAAACAAGCCACCTGGTAATGTAGTCAAGTTATTGTTATACAGAATCAGGCTTGTCAGCTGTCTCAATTCATGAAATAAACTTTCATTTAAGGTGACCAATTGGTTTCCATACAAATTCAGTTCATCCAAGTTTTGTAATCCCTCAAACAAGCCACCTGGTAATGTGGTCAAGTTATTGTTATACAGAATCAGGCTTGTCAGTTGTCTCAATTCATGAAATAAACTTTCATTTAAGGTGACCAATTGGTTTCCATACAAGAACAGTTCATTCAGGTTTTGTAAACCCTCAAACAAGCCACCTGGTAATGTGGTCAATTTATTGTCATGCAGACCCAGGCGGGTCAGTTGTATCAATTCATGAAATAAGCTTTCATTTAAGGTGACCAATTGGTTTCCATACAAGTGTAGTTCATCCAAGTTTTGCAATCCCTCAAACAAGCCACCTGGTAATGTGGTCAATCCATTGGCATACAGAGACAGATATGTCAGCTGTCTCAATTGATGAAATAAACTTCCATTTAAGGTGACTAATTGGTTTCCAAACAACCTCAGTGCATCCAGGTTTTGTAATCCCTCAAACAAGCCACCTAGTAATGTGGTCAATTTATTGTCATTCAGACCCAGGCGGGTCAGTTGTCTCAAGTTATGAAATAAACTTTCATTTAAGGTGACCAATTGGTTTTGATGCAAGTGTATTTCATTCAAGTTTTGTAATCCCTCAAACAAGCCACCTGGTAATGTGGTCAATTTATTGTCACCCAGAGACAGATATGTCAGCTGTCTCAATTCATGAAATAAACTTCCATTTAAGGTGACTAATTGGTTTCCATACAGCCACAGTTCATTCAAGTTTTGTAAACCCTCAAACAAGCCACCTGGTAATTTGGCCAATTTATTATCATGCAGAGACAGGATGGTCAGTTGTATCAAGTTATGAAATAAACTTTCATTTAAGGTGACCAATTGGTTTTGATGCAAGGTCATTTTATTCAAGTTTTGTAATCCCTCAAACGAGCCACCTGGTAATGTGGTCAATTTATTGTCATTTAGAGTCAGCAATGTCAGCTCTCTCAATTCATGAAATAAACTTTCATTTAAGGTGACCAATTGGTTTTGATGCAAGTGTATTTCATTCAAGTTTTGTAATCCCTCAAACAAGCCATCTGGTAATGTGGTCAATTTATTGTCATACAGGACCAGGTTTGTCAGATGTCTCAATTGATGAAACAAGCTTTCATTTAAGGTGACCAATTGGTTTCCATACAAGTTCAGTTCATCCAAGTTTTGCAATCCCTCAAACAAGCCATCTGGTAATGTGGTCAATTTATTGTCATACAGGACCAGGTTTGTCAGATGTCTCAATTGATGAAACAAGCTTTCATTTAAGGTGACCAATTGGTTTCCATACAAGAACAGTTCATTCAAGTTTTGTAAACCCTCAAACAAGCCACCTGGTAATGTGGTCAATTTATTGTCATTCAGACCCAGGCGGGTCAGTTGTCTCAAGTTATGAAATAAACTTTCATTTAAGGTGACCAATTGGTTTTGATGCAAGTGTATTTCATTCAAGTTTTGTAATCCCTCAAACAAGCCACCTGGTAATGTGGTCAATCCATTGGCATACAGAGACAGATATGTCAGCTGTCTCAATTGATGAAATAAACTTCCATTTAAGGTGACTAATTGGTTTCCAAACAACCTCAGTGCATCCAGGTTTTGTAACCCCTCAAACAAGCTACCTGGCAATGTGGTCAATTTATTGTCATTCAGACCCAGGCGGGTCAGTTGTCTAAAGTTATGAAATAAACTTTCATTTAAGGTGACCAATTGGTTTTGATGCAAGTGTATTTCATTCAAGTTTTGTAATCCCTCAAACAAGCCACCTGGTAATGTGGCCAATTTATTGTCACCCAGAGACAGATATGTCAGCTGTCTCAATTCATGAAATAAACTTCCATTTAAGGTGACCAATTGGTTTCCATACAACCACAGTTCATCCAAGTTTTGTAAACCCTCAAACAAGCCACCTGGTAATGTGGTCAATGTATTGTAATGCAGAGCCAGGCGGGTGAGTTGTATCAATTCATGAAATAAACTTTCATTCAAGGTGACCAATTCGTTTCCATACAATTTCAGTTCATCCAAGTTTTGTAAACCCTCAAACAAGCCACCTGGTAACGTGGTCAATTTATTGTCACCCAGAGACAGATATGTCAGGTGTCTCAATTGATGAAATAAACTTTCATTTAAGGTGATCAATTCGTTTCCATACAATTTCAGTTCATCCAAGTTTGGTAATCCATCAAACAAGCCACCTGGCAATGTGGTCAATTTATTGTCATGCAGAGCCAGGCGGGTTAGTTGTATTAATTCATGAAATGAACTTTCATTCAAGGTGACCAATTGGTTTCCATGCAATTTCAGTTCATCCAAGTTTTGTAAACCCTCAAACAAGCCACCTGGTAATGTGGTCAATTTATTGTCATACAGAGCCAGGCGGGTTAGTTGCATCAATTCTTGAAATAAACTTTCATTTAAGGTGATCAATTCGTTTCCATACAATTTCAGTTCATCCAAGTTTTGTAATCCCTCAAACAAGCCACATGGTAATGTGGTCAATTTGTTGTCATCCAGATCCAGGATTGTCAGTTGTCTCAATTCATGAAATAAACTTTCATTTAAGGTGACCAATTGGTTTCCATACAACCACAGTTCATCCAAGTTTTGTAAACCCACAAACAAGCTACCTGGTAATGTGGTCAATTTATTGTCATACAGATACAGGCTTGTCAGCTGTCTTAATTCATGAAATAAACTTTCATTTAAGGTGACCAATTGGTTTCCATACAACCACAGTTCATCCAAGTGTTGTAAACCCACAAACAAGCCACCTGGTAATGTGGTCAATTTATTGTCATGCAGATACAGGCTTGTCAGCTGTCTTAATTCATGAAATAAACTTTCATTTAAGGTGACCAATTGGTTTCCATGCAACCACAGTTCATCCAAGTTTTGTAATCCCTCAAACAAGCCACCTGGTAATGTGGTCAATTTATTGTCATTTAGAATCAGGCTTGTCAGTTGTCTCAATTCATGAAATAAACTTTCATTTAAAGTGACCAATTGGTTTCCATACAACCACAGTTCATTCAAGTTTTGTAATCCCTCAAACAAGCCACCTGGTAATGTGGTCAATTTATTGTCATTTAGAATCAGGCTTGTCAGTTGTCTCAATTCATGAAATAAACTTTCATTTAAGGTGACCAATTGGTTTCCATACAACCACAGTTCATTCAAGTTTTGTAATCCCTCAAACAAGCCACCTGGTAATGTGGTCAATTTATTGTCATACGGAATCAGTCGGGTCAGTTGTCTCAATTCATGAAATAAACTTTCATTTAAGGTGACCAATTGGTTTCCATACAAGGACACTTCATTCAATTTTTGTAAACCCTCAAACAAGTTACCTGGTAATGTGGTTAATGTATTATCATGCAGAGCCAGGCGGGTCAGTTGTATCAATTCATGAAATAAACTTTCATTTAAGGTGACCAATTGGTTTCCATACAAGGAAAATTCATTCAAGTTTTGTAAACCCTCAAACAAGCCACCTGGCAATGTTGTCAATTTATTGTCATGCAGAGCCAGGAGGGTCAGTTGTCTCAATTCATGAAATAAGCTTTCATTTAAGGTGACCAATTGGTTTCGTTGCAAGGTCAGTTCATTCAAGTTTTGTAAACCCTCAAACAAGCCACCTGGCAATGTTGTCAATTTATTGTCATGCAGAGCCAGGAGGGTCAGTTGTCTCAATTCATGAAATAAGCTTTCATTTAAGGTGACCAATTGGTTTCGTTGCAAGGTCAGTTCATTCAAGTTTTGTAATCCCTCAAACAAGCCACCTGGTAATGTGGTCAATTTATTGTCATGCAGACCCAGGCGGGTCAGTTGTATCAATTTATGAAATAAGCTTTCATTTAAGGTGACCAATTGGTTTCGTTGCAAGGTCAGTTCATTCAAGTTTTGTAATCCCTCAAACAAGCCACCTGGTAATGTGGTCAATTTATTGTCATGCAGACCCAGGCGGGTCAGTTGTATCAATTTATGAAATAAACTTTCATTTAAGGTGACCAATTGGTTTTGATGCAAGGTCATTTTATTCAAGTTTGGTAATCCCTCAAACAAGCCACCTAGTAATGTGGTCAATTTATTGTTATACAGAATCAGGCTTGTCAGCTGTCTCAATTTATGAAATAAACTTTCATTTAAGTTGACCAATTGGTTTGCATTCAAGTACAGATAAGTCAAATTTTGTAATCCATCAAACAAGCAGACTGGCAATGTGGTCAATTTATTGTCATACATATACAAATACTTTAACATTACCAAATCCTGAAATAAATCTTCTTCGAGTTGTACCAAGCGATTACTACTAATATCTAGATGATATAGCACGTTTAATCTGCAAAATACATCTTTGTGGAGTCTGGCCAAGTAATTGTTCTGTAAGAGTAGTACTTGTAAATCATTATACCCATGAAAGGGACTGCCCTCAAATTGTCCTATGTTGTTATAGCTTAGATCTAACTTGGATATGTCAATTGGGTAGATTATAAATGATTGTTTGATTTGGTACAAATCATTGTCAAAACACTGAAAGGTAACTTCTCTATAACCAAGAGTTGTATTACATTGAGATGGGAATATCGGTCTGCAGTAGTTTGATCCGCAAGTAATTTGGTTACTATATCCCTTTACTTTGCAAGCTGATGTCTGATTTACTTTTGGGCTAGGCAAGGTATCATCATTAAATTCTGGGCACACAGAATGTGATTCTAACACTGATATTCCATTGACTAAGATACTAACATTACCTTGTAGATTTAATTTAAGACTGTCATCAAGCAGAATACTACTACACACTTTATCATTTTCCTTAAATACAACATACTTATTTGTACAAAATACCAAGTCCCCTTGTCTTTCGACATGAAGAAAAAAGGATTCATTTAAAACATTTCTGTAAGGTATTTCTACATGAATATAATATTCCAGGGATGCATTGACTTGCATACTACAGGCTTGATGCCCACTTCCATGCAAGATAAATGTTCCTGGACTTGTATTGCTTTCCTCAAATCGGCATGGTTGAGTATGGTTGTTTAACGCAACCTCCCACAGGGGTTTCACAGATATTTTGGCTGCAGCTACCTGTTGATCCAGTGCCATGTTGTTGTGAAACAGAGCTATGATGATTAAGATCAATAGATGCAGAATGGGACTGAAGACACTTCTGGCCATGTTTGGTTAGTAGATGTCAATTCAATACTACGGTGTGTTGCAGAGGATGATTACTAGTGTTTGATTGAATGTGTCAGTGAGGAAGTTGGGCTAATTAAACTTGAAGAGTCAAACTTTTGCAGCATCAATCAGAATCTAAATGTAAAGAAAGTAATGTGAAATTGCAAATAATAAGCTCACCGCAAATAGGATATGGCTGATTTTAAAAACTGCTGATCCAATGTTTGAATACGTTTTTAAAATTGGAGTGTAAAACCCAAAACTTTGTCTGTATGGTGTGAGAGTTTCATGTTGTAACCATTGTGCGTAATGTCTGGTTTTTTAGATTAACAGTTCATCAAAATCAATATATATATATTTTAGACTCCCTGTAAACAAACAAAGTTTTAAAATGTTGAGCATTTGCATAATATAAGGTATATATTTTGAAATAATTTCTGATGGGAACATGAACAATTGTCGCAAAATTATGAGGATTTAATACAAAAGTATTAAAGTATATTAATGGGAACATGGGTACCTATCTTTTCTACCAAACTATGTCACATAAAAGAAAATGGTTCTATATTTGATCTGGCAGAGGGTACGTATAAAGTATCATATAAAATTGATCGTTCATTTAACTCTGTGGAGTGACATGAAAGCATATTCTAGTGATAGGCTAAGTATTTATGTTTGAATGTCTGTATTCATCTTTTCATTGGTACTATTATATGCCAGCAGAATACAACGATGCACACATTGATGATATACAATCAATGAAATATGCATTGAAATCACTGCACAGGGGTAGATGAATGAAGTATAGATCTATAAATAACTTGTTTTGTATGATAATTCAGTTCTAGATCTTGTGAGTTGCGGATTTTCAATTTGTTACTTTATCATAAATAGCACAACTCTTATATGTGAAAGTCATTCTTCAAAGTAAGTGGAAATGGTCATTGGTTGAAACAATCAAAAAATCACCATTCCTATAGCTCCAAGATGACTACAAAATTGAATGGTTGAAACTGTTAGTTTAAGTGTAATTTCACACTAAAATAAGTTGCACTCAACCAGGTTTAATAAATTAAATTCTTAAACAGCTAAGAAAGTTTAAGCAATCTCATTGGTTCTCAGAGAAATCGGCGACATTTAGATGAGACAATTGAACACGAGGAGGTGGGCTTACGTTTTAACAGTGCGTCTGACCTTCACAAGGCGTGGTTTGCCCCATAACGCGCACTTGTGCAGTGCATCTTGGCGCCTTTCCTGCGTTTATGCCCGCGAGACTAATCGCATGTGATTGGATCAAATGTTTGTGGGTTATTCGATCCTAGCAGGGTAAAGTTGTCAAATGTGGACAATAAAATGTACTTATTTCTTTGATAAAATGTCTTAAATATGATTGAAAGAAAGAGCGGCTTCGTTGTTCTACTTAAAATAATACTATCGTCCGCATTTATGTCTAAAAACAATACCTTTATTCTCTAAGTATTCAAGATAAACAATTCACTACAATTCTCATTTTATTCATTTATACAACATATATGGTACAACAATTACATGGATTTGCATAAACCTGTAAAAATCACATCCAACCATTTGGTCATTGTAATTGTATAGGGCCTTAATAAATAGCCATTGCAATGTTGACAATGTTAATACATAATAGTGAAAGAAAGCATGATGAATGTAACAATACTAGGTTATTTGGGTTAATTAACCCTAACAGCACTACGCCATACAAAATCATATGGCCAGCAGCACCTGTATGCGCGTGCACTTTAGGGTCTATCCCATGCCGCAATACCCTGTGATAAACAGATAAAAGTGGTGGAGGACTGATCGCCTGCCAGGATGGATGTTGAACAAATTGCTTATTTGTAATTTAAATGATAGACCTCCAGTATTGATCACTAAGATAAAATAAATGGTAAGTAAATGCCTGGTCTCATTCCATACATGTGGTATGCAATATTAACTACACTATCCAGTTGACCTGTGTTGTATTGTACATGGCCTATCTTTGTGTATATACACCATTCAGATTGACATTAAAGTCTTAATTCCATTATCTGCTATAACAGATGACTGACATGGTCAGCCAGCTTCGATAATTGCCTAACTCACTTTTCAGCGAAATTGAGTTTTTTGCATAAATCATGACTTCATTACATTATGCACATGCTGTAATAATATCCAAGTCATTGACAAATCAAAAGTGTTGATAAAGGCACGTTTGCAATTCTGCCTAAGTCAGCATTGTGAGTTAGGCAGATTGTAATAATTATGTAAGATGTTTAAAATGGGTCATATTAACTCATATTAGGCCTATACAAGCCACATTTCACTTAAAGGTATATCCCCAACCTAATTCTATCCAACAGGTACTGCTCCTGTTGGAATTCACCTGTACTATTCATGGTGCTATTCAACATATCGTCAGCCTGCTTTGATAACTGCCTTACTCACTTTTTCTATTTTTGTTGTTTTCTCAATACTAAATCTTCTACTCTTTGTTTACATTTCCAATCATATTCAACATCATTTTACCTTTAATGACCTTGAAGTGACCTACATTTGATTTTGTTTTCTCAACCTTATATTTGTATTCAATCGTTTTAATTTGATACCAAACACGTAATTTTTATAGGACGAACCATGTTGTCATTATTATTACATAATTGGCTTATGACATCAATAAAAAAAAAGTGGTGGCACCCGGTGGATTCTGAATCTAGACATCCCCATCTATCATTTTTAGCAATAAAATTGCATTAGTGCCCTACTTCACAATCATGTCGAGCTTCCACCTGACTACAGAGAGTTTAATCAAGAAGCTGGTGCTATGTAGTGATATAATAATAATAATAATAATGGATTTATAAAGCGCCGTCTATCTAGGCAGCCTATTCCGAGGCGCTATACATACAAACATAAACATGAACAATTAAACATAAGCATGTGACCTGAAGCAATGAGCAAAAAATGGATTAAAA
Source organism: Ophiura sarsii (assembly GCA_035610835.1). Taxonomy (NCBI): domain Eukaryota; kingdom Metazoa; phylum Echinodermata; class Ophiuroidea; order Amphilepidida; family Ophiuridae; genus Ophiura; species Ophiura sarsii. The sequence goes on along the minus strand of CM069448.1, from coordinate 10,268,724 downwards.
TACAATTAAACATGATATGCACATTGGAACAAATATGTTTTCAGACAGTGTTTAAAAGCATTGATTGAAACACAGCAACGAATGTCCACAGGTAGAGAGTTCCATAATTTGGGTGCACATGAAGAAAACGCTCTATCACCATACGAAGATATTGTTTTTGGTGCTGACAGAAGAAGTTTATTCGCTGATCTAAGAGTCCTTGCCGGCTCATATGGAGTGAGTAGCTGGGTAATATAAGATGGCGCGAGTCCGTTGAGTGATTTCCATGTTAACAGAAGAATTTTGAAATCAATTCTTTGACGAATGGGTAACCAGTGAAGCTGTATAAGAGTTGGGGTTATGTGGTCATATTTACGAGTTTTGGAAAGCACACGAGCAGCTGCATTTTGTGTTCGCTGGAGTTTATCAAGGAGGGCGTTTGAAATGCCATTAGAAGTGCATTTCCATTGTCGAGACGGGAGGTGATGAGGGCATGAACGAGAATTGAAGCAGTGTCATCAGACAAGATTTTTCTGATTGAAGAAATATTACGAATTTGAAAATATGCTGACTGACATATTTTCTTTACTTGTTCAGCCATTTTCATGTTGTCATCAAGGACAATTTGCCCAGGTTTCGAGCAGAATGTGCAGACGTAATGCTTGCATTGGCAATCTGAATATGATTGTCATTGATTTTAGTGTGCATTCTTGGAGTTGTGAACATGATAAGTTCCGTTTTGTCATCGTTTAATTTTAATTTGTTCACCGTCATCCAAGACTTGATATCTGCGACACAGTTTTCAATTTTTAAGCGCACAGTGTATTCATCATCCGGTGAGATTAAATCATATGAAAAATAGAGCTGCGTGTCATCTGCATAAAGGTGCACATTAAGTTTATGGTTCCGTGCAATGTCTGCGATAGGGCCAGAATATATGGTAAAAAGCAAGGGCCCCAGCACTGATCCTTGGGGCACTCCAAAACGAAGAGGTGCAGGTGCTGACAAAGTGCCGTTTATGTTTACAGATGTTTGCTGTCTATTTCTAAGGTAGAAATATCAATAAAGGGCGAATACTAGTGGCCCGACATTACTATCAATATGCCAAGGCCTAGATTATTTGAATTAATTTATTTGACTGATTTGACTAATCCTTGTCTTTTTGCTCAATCAATATGTTATGTCTGTCTGGGTAAGGCTCTTTATTCATTTAATCCATGGTTGCAAGAGGAAAGGAAAATAATGAATACACTGAATGCAAAAGTTAAGCCTCCGGGACACTAAGAGATGTGTTGGAGGCTGCACCCTCAATTATGATAAAAACTGGGATTGGTTTATTTTTACAATTGTATTACATGTATGAAACTTACACCTATAAGGATAAAGAAAAATCAGCCCTCTTTGTACAACAAAACCTCGATTAAAAATGCTGATCGAGCCGCGATCAGCATTTTACGTCAGACAGTGTCCCCCTGCAGCACGCGTGATACATAACGCGAACCATATTTACATAGAGGGCGTTTTTAAGAAAAGGTTCAATAAATAGCGATGGTATTGTTTTAATCAAGTTTTGCTGTGTTTTGTGAGTAGAAACAACACAAAATGGTAATTTTTAACGTTCATCTTGAAATCTGAAGTAAATTAAAAATCTTCAACACTACTTTGTGTCCCTGGAGCATTTAACCCCATCCTTCTCGCATTTTGAGGCCACACGTTTTAAATTCGCCACCCAAACACGGGGGCGTTGTTGCACTTTTCCGAATCGTGTTCTGCTCAATTCACGATAACTTAGGAACGCGAAAAGATATTGTCATGGTTTTTTAGTCTCATTTGAAGGCTAAATAATGGCAATACAACCTGTAAATGAGAAGTATTTAACTTCTTAAATAGGGGGGGATGTGGTTGATTGAGTTGGGAACAGCCAAGGGGGGAGGGGGAGTGGTACACACAAACTCTATGGGAACTCATGTCTACTCTGAATCAATCAAAGCATGATATTTTGGAAATGATTCAAGCATGGTTTTGGTCTTTATTTAAAGCTAAAATAGTCTTGTAAATGTTTTGAACATTTTTGAAGTCCTTAGTCGGATATTACCGTGCAACCCCCTCCCTCAAGCCAACTTTTTTGACTTACTTTCATGGTCCTAAAACATTTATTGAATGTTACCAAAAATAATGTTGGTATGCTAAGGGGTAATTCAAGATGGCGTCCAAAACGGCCGCCAAACTGGTCAAATCTCATAAAATGACATAGCAATCAAATTCTGTGGTGTAAGTATAGTTTTTATAGTGGGATGTATATGGTCACATTTCTTAAGTTGGGACCCTAAAAAGGGTGGATTTGTCACTTTTTTCGCTTATTTGCCATTCAAATGCTTATATTTTTCAAACCATACATCACAATTGAGTATATTTAGTCTCATTTGGAAGATAATTTATTGCCTTAACAGTATCTATAAGAAAAATGTATAAATCAAGTTGAGATTAATTACTATAACTCGTTAATTACAATTAGTCAGGGTGGAGGCAGGTGAGGATGCATGCAGGTGAGGATGCACACTATGTATTTCCAATGGGATGGGCAACATTTTTTCGCTTATTTGCCATTCAAATGCTTATATTTTCCAAAACATACATCACAATTGAGTATATTTAGTCTCATTTGGAAGATAATTTATTGCTTTATTAGAATCTATAAGAAAAATGTATAAATCAAGTTGAGATTAATTACTATAACTCGTTAATTAGTCAGCGTGGAGGCGGGTGAGGATGCATGCTATGGATTTCCAATGGGATGGGCAAAATAAATGATTAAACCTTGTGTATATTAGTTCATTGAATTATTATTTTGTGTGATTAGTATCATTATTGTAATTCCCAAACCCTAATTAGTGTTAATTACATCCCCAATTAATTAATATTACTAATTAATTACATCAACAAATACCATCTGAAAATGTATCAACGGCAGATTATTACCCATTGGTAACTGGGGGGGGGGGGGGGGGGACAATATCTCTGCAGTGTTTTAATGAAGTTGGACCTAATGTTGAATGTTCCTTAATATTTTAGAAAATCTTTGCTAATTATATTGATACTAATTACCTAGGAAGTGCTTATTTTATCCACCAAATCCGCACAATAATATCACTTTTTAGTGTTTAGGATTAACATGTCCATCGCCGTCACCCTACTAGTATAGCAAATTGTTCAATATCCAATGCTGATTTCTATAGATCAACAGTTTTAACTATGTATGTTAGCGAGATGTCAGTGCAATTAATGCCAGGCATAACATTGTTCAATTCATAATACAGAAATGAGGTTGTAAGTAATCAGCCGAATTTGTTTTCTTCATTTTTGGACACCCTGTATAATAAAATTTGAATTAATTGTACCTTTCTACCAGAAAGGCATGTTCATAAACTTCATTTAAGTGTTTCTTTTGAACAAACAACATTTATATACATTTTTGTCATACTGTCCACACAGAATATATAATGTTTATGTGAAAATTGACACATTTTGACCACCCTGTATTTTCGTTTGACAATGAATTAACTCTACAAATAATAATACCAGAAGGGCCTTGCCTTTGGCTTCTCAAATCTGGGGTTCAATATTTATTTCAATGCACTACGTTTAAATTAGGAAGCATACAGTAAATTACATTTCATAGTAATATTTCTTTTGTTACACCCTTTATATTTCCTAGTCACACTGTATACTGGAACAAACACTAGATATTCACAATCCTAGATATCTCAGCTTTCTAACAATGTATACGTTTGCACACTTTGGATTTATACTTTTTGAATTATTAGGCTTAGAGCAATATCACATGTAATTTTTGTCAAATGTATCCATGTGACGCAATAGGGTCCCAACTTAATAAATGTGACCATATGTATAGACCACTAGACACTCATATCCAGAACATTTGCTTTGTTAACACACCTAAATCCAAAGATAGCCGCCAAAAATTGTAAAATTCCATAAATTGGCATATATAAACCAACATGTATGATCATTGATCAGAGTATAGTTTTAACAATGGAATGTATGTGTTAGACCACTAGAAACTCATATCTAGTATTTTTGCTTTGTTAACATACTTTAAAACCAAAATGGCCACCAAATAAATGGCCAAAATGGTCAAAATTCCATAAAATAGCATTATATCAACCGAAATGTATGATGAAATAAATTTTTAATGATGGGATGTATGTGTTAGACCTTTAGTAACTCATATCCAGTATTTTTGCTTTGTTAACATAGTTAGAAATCCAAAATGGCTGCCAAAATGGTCCCAACGTGGCTACAAAAATTATCAAATTCCATAAAATGGAATAATATCAACCTAAATGTATGATGAAAATATAGTTTTAATGATGGGATGTATGTATTAGACCACTAGTAACTCATATCTAGTATTTTTGCTTTGTTAACATACTTAAAAATCCAAAATGGCCCCAAAATAACTGAACAAATTGTCGGAATTCCATAAAATGGGATAATATCAACCAAAATGTATGATGAAAGTATAGTTTTAACATTGGTTGGTACGTTTTTCTGTCATGACTGACAGCTCGTGACTTTGGTGATGACACGCCACTTCCGTCGGTCAGCAGCCAATTTATAAAAGTAGGATGCCCAACCAGAGTTTTTATTCTGTCAACCTATCTTGACCTTGGCCGGCCTGGTCCATGTGCACCCTCAATCTTGCCCTGCATGATACCTTATCTAGACAGTTTCGCGTCTGGCAATATGACCGAAATAAGAGAGAGTTGGGAATTGATCAGCCCAAGTAGCCTTGTCTTCACACCAACATCCTGAAGGACACTTGCATTAATTCTCTTCATGACCCAGGTGATCCTTAGCATCCGGTGCCAACACCACATTTCAAATGCATTGAGTTTGTTGCAGCCATTGCAGTTGTCAGTCTCCAGGATTCACAGCCATCGGTTGAAATAGGGAAAACAAGACCAGACGTACCTTGGTTGATATAGTCATGCCTCTGTCAGCCCATATTTTTGAGAGCTGTGTCATTGCAGATCTAGCCATAGCCAAACGACGCCTGATTTCTGTATAACATCCTCCTTCTTGAGTGATGAGAGATCCTAGGAAATTGAACCGTTGGATCTGATCCACATTTTGACCGTCATGCAACTAGAAGAGGGGTAATGTTTCTATCATCACCGATGACCATGAACTTTGTTTTTGGCAACATTGAGACGTAGGCCCAAGCTCTCACTTTCATTTTTGACCTTCTTCAGTAAGATGCCTAACTGTTCCTGGCTTGGCTAATAGTGTGGTGTCATCTGCATATCGTAAGTTGTGAAGCTGCCAGCCACCTACAGATATGCAGCCAGTCCATCCATCAAAGACATGCCTCATGATGTGCTCGCCATACAAATTGAACAGAGTACGTGAGAGGATGCATCCTTGGCGCACACCTTGGCCGAGGTTGAACCAGTCGCTGTCTCCCTGAGCAGTGCGCACACAAGCCAATTGGCCTCATAGAGGCTTTTTAGTAGTTAAACTAGATGGTTGGGGACTCCTAGAGCTTGTAGCGCAATCCAGAGAGGACCATATCTCGATCACGCAGTCAAAGGCTTTGGCATAATCTATAAAGCAAATTTAGGTATGCCTTTCGCTTGTATTCCTTGCATTTTGCAATGATGTGGTGAATATAAGCTATATGGTCTCTGGTGCCACGGCCTCTTCGAAAACCAGTCTGTTCTGGACGCCCGGAAGCTCTCTTTCGAGATGAGGTCTCAATCTTTCATGTGCAGTAGAATTTTGCTGGCATGTTTTAACATTAGGATGTATGTATTAGACCACTAGTATCACCTGCGCTTGTTTATATTACCGTTGCTCAAGCATAACTATGCACTTCAATCCTAACTCGCCTACCTTAGTGCTACCCCATTACCACTGTAAAAATAGTGCCCCGCTGGCGTAAAACGGCGAGCGGAGCGATCTCTCAAGCGCCGGCGGTGCAAAGTCCAATTTCTTCAATCTATAACACGCCATACAACACGCGTTTTACGATCGCTCGTATTTTTGCTGATTTTTCACCATTTTGCGAGTGGGTAAGAAGGAATCTTTTATCATCAGAATTATCTATATGATTCACTGACGTTTCCTAGCCAGGATATTCTCTATTATCTCGGTTTATTAACGATTTCTAGTGTCTGATGGTTTTTTTCACTGTGTTTTTATATGCGCATTTGGTTTATTTTCCGATGGTATTATATTGTACACATTGAGTCAGAGATCATGTTTCTTGATCCCTTCATGTAAATTTACGCTAATGAGAAGGTACTAGAATTGTGGCCATTCGTGCCTAGCTCTTTTTAGACTCCAAATTAATTATCGCCACATTGTTGGCTCTCTTCTCTGCGCTTGGGGAGATTCTGCGATGTTTTTGGCATTTAGACAATCGCCATTTTTTATTACGAAAGTAGTTCCGGATAGGGTGGCTTGGGGCGTCTTCTAACTTTCGACAAGGGTGAAGTGGAGCGTAGACTCTACGGGAGTTGCAATATGAATGCGGGCAGGGGTAGTATACTCATGAGAGCCTACCTTCCCGTAGATATTGAATTAAAACTTTCAAATATGGTTGTACCACGTCCCTCAGTGCCGGCTCAACACCATGTGGCCATTGCCCGAGTTACACATGCACTGGGGTGACGAGGGAGCGCTTCAGTGGTGTGGAGTTCTCCCTTTGGGTACCGCCATGTACCGTACCGGGTGCGGGTTCGGTCTCCGTCTGGGAATCCTTCTTGTGTCGGGGCCCTCAGGTCTCGTCACACCCACGTCCACCCGCTGGTTTCGACCGTATGGGTTTTGGGCGGCTAGGGAAGAAGGTACCCCCCGTGCGGATTCTGAGCCGGTGCCTGGTATGACAACCCGTATCGGTACGGGGGCGAGCCATGGGCCGTGAGCCGGGAGCCTTTTCACGGCTCTCGGGGTCACGGTCCTCCGGGTCATGGTTCTCCGGGTGGCGCCGTGGGCCGTTTCACGGCTCTACGGCTCCGTGGGGGAGAGCGGGGCATTCTCTGACACTTCTTTTTCTGCACTGATTCGTCGTTTCTCGTTCTTCTTGTTCTTCCAGATAGTTAAGCATGTCAGAAAGAAAGTCAAGAGCATGTGGAGGGTGCCATCGGTTCCTGCCACGGGAGGATAAAGACCCTCACTCAGAGTGCCCGTTTTGCCGTCGCTTCTCCCGGGATACCCCCTGTGAGATGGATGCTAGCTGGTCGGTAGAGCATTGGTTGGAATACGAAGCCGACGAGGTGTCCAAGCGTGAGTTGGAAAGGCAGCGCAAAGAGCAGAGGAAAGCGGAGTGCGCTGCTAAAGCCAAGGAAGCCGCCGCTGCTGTCCCAGTGGCCCGCTGATGACGACGATCCGGAAATAATGGAGCTCGAGTTGGGGGCCAACATAGAATTAGACTATTCCGAGGACCCGGTTGTACGATCGCCAATGAAGCCAACGCCCGTCCCAGACATGAACGACATGGTCCGGAGCTTTTTCGGTTCGTCGGAGTTCACGGCCCAGCTGGCGGCCATCGTTAGAAATTCTCAGGAGCAGAGGAGAGAGTCGTCTAGTTCATCTGGTTCGTCGAGCTCCAACTGTCCGAGCCGGTGCTCCAAGCGTAGTAGCCCGATCGGAGCCGTGTTTTGACCCCGGAGAAAGAAGAGGACAGCGCGGCCGTTCGGGTCTACGGGCGGAGCGACAAACGGAATCAGTACTGTCCCCCGAGCCGTGAGCGGCCGTGGGGAAGACCGAACGGAACAACGGGGCCGCAGACGATCCCGCGATAAGTCGCCATTGGATCGCCGGGCCCGTGATCGTATCCGTACGTATCGACGGAGCCAGGAGGTACCACCTACGGAGCCGTACCGATCGCCGGAGCCGAGAGTTAAGCCATGATCGGTCCCGTGCGGAACGTCGGAGCCATGATTCGAGCTACTCACGGTTCGGCAGTGGTATTTTTGCAGAGGTGGGCCACGGACAGCCGTGACCGAAGCCGTAGCCGCGTTGACAACCGACGGGATAGAGATGGGTATGACTGTAGCCCACAGGAATAGCCTGTAGAGGGCCGTCGGAGCCGTAATCGGAATGCTTCCGGATCCTACGGCGAGCATAGCGGATATGGGCAGGAGAGTATAATGGAGGAGGGGAGTTCGTACAGCCGTGGCGGACGACCGTCCCATCGTGAGCCTGCTGCAACCCTGCCAGGTTGCGACAGGCCTTATCAGACTGCCGCGGGTGGAGGGCCTCGTTATTCACACTTTGTCTCGGGCGCCCGGGTGGTCGGACCCCCGACCACCACGGACTAGATCTCCATCGGACAGGGACCGTTTTCTGAGGTATGCAGCGGAGCAGGAAGCCAGCACACCAGCGGCGGATCTGAATTACTGCTGTCCCGAATGGTCCCCACCTCCAGCGTCCTCAACAGCTCCTTCTCCGACTTTTGAGCCGTCATACCTGCCGGATCTCAGCGGAACGACAAAAGACTTGAGCTGCCCTGCGACGAGACAAGTCGGTATGGACAGCGGGAGGGTGGCGACACCGCACCTTTCGGCAACGGAGGTTGAGAGGATCACGGCCCTTGGGGAGCCTTATGCAATTCAGAGGCCGTCGGACTCTCTCCGTTGAAATACCTGTCCCCGGAGGTGTCGGCACCGTTTTTTTGCGTACGCTATGATGAACACCAAGATACCAATTCAATTCCCACCGGAGGAGGATTCCGACACGTACGAATTGGGTGAAGCTGAGAAAGCCACCGTCAGAAGACCTCAACGACCTTATATTCCGGTGACAAAGACCCTCCAACGCTACGTGAGGGACCTGCAGCAGACGGGCCGGGCTCCCCCAGAAAGGCATGGATCCCGAAGTCTTTTCCTGCTCCACCGGAGGCAGCAGAAGCCAAGTTTTTCAGCCCCCCTCTTATACCATCAGACTGCTGGCGTCAGATGGAAGCGGATCTCATTCATGTCTCCGCGGAGCATTATGCCCGGCTAGACAAGACCGGACTGACCAGGACTCCAATCACATCAGATATCTTCGGCGGTAGGTGGCCGGTATTTAAGGAAGCAGAGACGGTGCACCGCAAGCAACAGAGGCCGGACAGAAGAAAGGCAGCAGGACGAATCAACCCCTTCAGGCTTCCCTGACTTCATACTTGGACAGGCAAGCCTCTGAGTCGGGGGGGGGGCGCACCTCAGAAGGGAGGCGGACACAGAGGTGGTGGCTTCGGAGGAAGGAAAAAGAACAACGGGAAGGATGGAAATGGTGGGAGCGGTCGCCCGAGCACCGGAACAGCTAAGGGAGGTCCGAACAGAGGGGGCGGAAAGGGAAGTGGTTCCTTTCGCGGCAACCGAGGCGGTGGCAAAAAAGGGGCAGGCGGCGGCAGCGGTCGGGACCGCCGCAAATGTCCGCCTAGGTCAGTGGCCTTCCTTCCTTCCAGTTGGAGGGAGGCTTTCGTTCTTCGGGGAGGAGTGGGGATGAGTGACCTCCGACAAATGGGTCCTGGACACAGTATCTTCAGGCTACCAGTTGGAATTCACCCGCCCCGCGCCGTCAACAAGAGTGTTCCGGCGTACAGACCTGCCGAGAGAACCTGACAAGAGGAACGCCCTACGCAGCGAGGTTCAAGCGCTGGTGGGAAAGGAGGCGGTAGAGCAGGTAGCGCCCGGCCAGGTATCATTCATGTCGACGTTCTTCCTCACCACGAAGAAATCGGGAGAATGGCGCCCGATATCGAACTTAAAGCCCCTAGATGTCTTCATAGAACCCAAAAGGTTCCGCATGGGAACGCTGGCCGCGGTCCTCAGAGAGCTACACCCGGGATGGTGGGGCGCCACTCTAGACTTAGAGGACGCATACCTGCAAGACCCTGTGAGGCCCTCGGACAGAAAGTGGCTGGGTTTCTGCATCGGAGACCAGATCTACAGATACAGGGTGCTGCCTTTCGGCCTGTCTACAGCACCAAGGACCTTTACAAGAGTAATGAAGGTGATCGCGGAGTACCTCCGACAACAGGGAATGTTTGTATTCGTCTACTTGGACGACTGGCTGGTGACGGCGCCATCGCCAGAGATTCTCCGAGAGCAGATCGCAATAGTGCTCCGGCTATTCACCTCTCTAGGGTTCGTCATAAACGAAGGGAAGTCCGCCCTGGTCCCGTCGCAACAGGTACAGTTCCTGGGGGCCATGCTCCTGTTTACGGAAGGGAAAGTCATCCCGACGGAAGACAAGGTGGCAGCCGTTACCGAATGTGCCTTGGAACTATTGTTAGCAGGGATTGCTCCAGCCAGACTGTGGATGAGGCTCCTGGGTCTTATAGCAAGCCGGACAGCCATCCTCCCCCAGTGCCGCTTACGGATGAGAGTTATCCAGCTACACGTTCTCGCCAGATTCAACCTCCGGAGGAACCCTTTGACGACACCGATCTCCAGCGCGAGAGGGATCGACAAGGAGCTGCGATGGTGGACTCGTCGACCCAATTTGATCCGGGGCCAGCCGTTCACGGACCAGGCACCATCTTCGTCCCTTACTGCGGACACCTTCAAGGGGTGGCTGGGGAGCACACTGGGGGGATGTCACAGCAGATCCCTGTCCTTCCAGACCGTCAAGTTACTAGTATGGTGCTCCCGCCACGAGATCACGTTACTGGCGGAGCACCTGCCAGGAGCGGACAACAAGTTGGCGGATGTCCTATCCAGAGAGGGAACACCCCTACGAGCTGCCGCGAAAGTCCGAGGTACATCGGTAGAGTGGCAACTGAACAGAGCGGTGTGCCAGACACTGTTCAATCTACTGGAGAAACCGTCCATAGACCTATCTGCGACAAGGGGGAACGCCCAGCTCCCGGTTTACTGCACTTGGGGACTAGATCCCATGGCATACGCAGCAGATGCAATGGTCATCAGCTGGAACATGATGCTGGCTTACGCGTTTCCACCCATAGCGCTGGTTTACTGCACTTGGGGACTAGATCCCATGGCATACGCAGCAGATGCAATGGTCATCAGCTGGAACAGGATGCTGGCTTACGCGTTTCCACCCATAGCGCTGATACCCAGGGTCCTGGAGAAACTCTCAAGGTCAAGGAATTGCAGGTTGCTACTGATAGCACCGCTGTGGCCCAGGCAGATGTGGTTCCCGCGACTTCTATCACTCATGGTCGACAACCCAATCAGCCTGCCTCCAACGGAGGACCTCCTCATATATCGGAACCAGACAACGATTCCTCTGACAACAGCCCAGACCCTACACCTAACTGCATGGAGCATTTCATCCGATCTTACGTTGCAGAGGGTCTTTCGAGAGCGGCTGGCACCCTGGCTGCAAGGGCAAGGAGACCTTCAACCAGGGCGACTTATAATTCCCGCCTAGTATTTCCAAGGGTGTAGGGATAAGCAGATTAGTCCGCATAAAGCCCCTGTGGGGGCCGTAGCTGGGTTTTTAACCGAACAGTTCAAGTACAAGATGGCTAACCCCAGATCAGTAAGATGCTTCCGTACGGCCATCGCCTTAGTTCATCATGGATTCGAGGGAGGCATGACGGTAGCCACTTCGCCGACTCTCAACAGCCTTATTAAAGGGAGCGTTTCACGAGCGTCCCCCGGTCAGGTCGTTGGTACCGGCATGGGATCTTCCACGGGTTTTAGGCTCCTTAGCAGACTCTCCCTACGAGCCCATGCATCTTCTGGACTTGCCAGACCTTACTAGAAAGACTGTGTTCCTCGTAGCTGCGGCATCTGGACGACGCTTTTCAGAAATCCACGCTCTGTCTATGGAGGAGGGTCACATACGTTTTTTCAACGGGGCCGTCTCACTTCTTCCCAGGGCCGAATTCTTGGCAAAAAACCCAGACTCAGGACTTCACGCCAAGGCCGATTGTTTTGCCTGATTTGCGTCTAGCCAGTGGGTCCCAAGACTGTGGGCCGTGGTGCCCGGTTAGGGCCCTCAAGTACTACCTGAAGAGGACCGAGAAGCACAGGGTCAATGGAGACGGGACAATAATGGACCAGCTCTTTCTTATCACAGTCAGTCCTTTCACTCCAGCTAGCAAGTCAACTATGGCACACTGGATCATCCAGGTGATCGAGGAAAGCATAGGCGGGCAGGAGAGGCAGCTGGCAGGCGCCCGCATCCGAGCGCATGACCTGAGGTCACAGCTGGCCTCCTGGGCCTGTCAACGACAACGTCAACGTCAACGTCGTCAACGACATTTCAATCTGTGTACCTGAAGGACCCGCTGTGTGGGCAAGCAACCACGTCGGCAAGGGTACTATCAGCAGCAGCAGCGTCGACCGCAGCAGCTCCAAGGAGTCAGCGTAGCAGGGGCAGAAGACAGGGAGACATGATAAGCACCCTGACTTCTCTATAAGTGAGTCAAAGCTCTGTTTGTTGTTTCTGTTCTTCGCTTTAAGCTCCAGGTGTTACGTAATTCTGATATATTTGGGATTCTTCTTCATGGGGCCATTTTAGGTGTTATCACCGAGCTCGCGTGTTGATTATTCCCAGCGTTGTCTCCTAGTCAGTGTGAATCTGTGCATAGTTATGCTTGAGCAACGGTAATATAAACAAGCGCAGGTGATTCCCCTCTCCCCGCGGGGAGAGTGTTATCACCAAGCGCGTGTATACTTACCTTGCTCAAGCATAACGCCCACCCGGATAAGGAGGAGGTTGCCCACCCCCGGAGTCAACCCTGGTGTTACTAATTGATTAGCCGGAAATTGGACTTTGCACCGCCGGCGCTTGAGAGATCGCTCCGCTCGCCGTTTTACGCCAGCGGGGCACTATTTTTACAGTGGTAATGGGGTAGCACTAAGGTAGGCGAGTTAGGATTGAAGTGCATAGTTATGCTTGAGCAAGGTAAGTATACACACGCTTGGTGGTAACACTCTCCCCACGGAGAGAGGGGAAACTCATATCCAGTATATTTGCATTGTATCATATCATACTTTAAATCCAAGATGGCCGCTGTAAATGTAGTCTACATGAGTGTATGATAATCCAAAATAGAAGAGTGTATATTACATCACATTCACCAAATAGTATGTTCTAAACTGCTAAGCTATTGCTTTTAGATATAAGGCCCACTTCTGTGACAATTTTGATTCAGTATCACTTTCAAAGTGGCTGCCAGATTGGTTTTAAGTTGATGTTAAATGACCTAAAACAATTGTTTTGTATTGGAAATGACCATACTATGTAATATACCAATGCGCCCAAATAGAATGGCCGGGACAGCATTCAATATATGTCTATGATAAAGCCTGTTAATTTGATCACATTTGAAAGTCTATCGTCAAGACAAATTGATCATTTGAACCAAGAAACATAATTGTTTTGTCAACCATATTACATATAGTGGATGATTTTATTAAACAATGTCTATTAGTATTTATATACACACCTGTGTTGTTTTATTATATAAAGGAAGTCAATAGAAGTTTCCAACAAGGAAACGATAAGATAAATAAACCAACATAATCGGGTTTAAGAAATTACCAATAGCAAATCACGCGACTCTCACACAAACTCACTTACCAAACATCGGAAGTAGGGCAACCTATACTTTTTTCGGAATCCTTGTGCTCAGGCGAACAATTTGGTAGGCATCTTAGCTTAATTAAAGCCATTTAAATTTTCGAACCCCTGTATAATGGCGGCCATTTTGGAATTTGCGCTATTAAAGAATATTCCCGTCAATTTTGAGAAATGCAATGGGAGCTCATTTTCTTTTAAAATGGTTCTAGTTGACAAATTCACAAAGAAACCAAGGTAGGAAGAGAAAATGGTCACGGAATCCAAGATTATGACTCTACTACTACTACAATTTGCATTTTAGGCGAATATTATTTCGTTTTAGTCTGCGCACTGGCGCGATAGCGTGCACTCGCGGTAGTATTACTTTCGGTACATTATTATGACAGCAATCGGCTTGCGGGACTTATTTGATGGAAACAACAACATAATAACAGTGTCAGTGTTACGTAAAGTTTCATATTGTAGACATGATGAGCCGGATTAAAAAAGTGTAAGTTTAGTGAGTAATGAACCGTAAATGATGATTAGATAAATTTGATTAAACATGCCTCATGTTATAATTCACTTTGTTAATAACAGTATGTAATTGTTTGAGCCCCCTGACAGAATCGTTCATCATCGTTCCTCATCTATGTACACAATATCATTATTGCAATCACAATTTTTGTGGTGGTGGTAAGCAACTGATATTATACTGAAATTAATTTTATTGGCTATAAAAAGGTCTCAACCTTCATCTATTATAGTGGAGCTTAATGCGACATGTGTTGATTGAACCCAAAGTAGGAAATTCTCTTTTCACTACGAGCATTCAAAATGATTCGAGCGGGAGTTTCACAGTACATGCCTATTTCGGCTAAGCAAATGTAGATTTAACCGCATGGACAACGCACATTCAATCAGTCATTGTTGGGCGAAAATTTGATAAATTAGTGTTATCTTCAATGTATGGAAATGGCAAGTGAAAATGTTGTATTTTTAATACATTTCTTCATTTTACACCCTATATATTTTCTACACACCCTATACAATTTATTTTGATATTTTGTGTTTTGAAGATGTGTAGGCTTTCAGGAAATGTATACTTGTATTTACTCCTATGTATGGTTTCATGGTTAACAGATTTTAAGCAAAACCTACGTGAGTTTTCCATTTTTCATACATGTCACAAAAAGGGGTCCCAACTCAAGGCACAGGACCAACTATATAGAGACGAGGGGGGGGGAGGCGTTCGCCCTCCTCTAAAAAGACGTAATTTGTGGATTGAATTTTCAAAAAGCTTCAGTTCGCTAAACAAACTTTAGGATTTCCTATTATTTATTTACTTTTAGAAAATCAATCAGGCATTTTACTGTGTTTTTTATGATCTGAACAACTTTAAGTATAATTGAGGAATCTTCACTTTGATAGTTTAAAAAAGGTACCCACCAGTCGGACGGGTACTTTTGCAATTTTACCTGCTCATGCGGGCGGGCGGGTGTTATATTCCAGCCCTGTGTATACTATTGGCCTTGCATGGGGTTGTTCTTGGTGCTTTTATTCTGGTAGGTGTGTGATGTGCCCTCTCAAGGCTACATGTACGCCTCTCCATCCACCTGCAAATATTCAGAGATACTGTAAAAGCTGACATTGTCGCGGTTGTTTTATTTTCGCGCACAAATTATAACACGCGAAAATATTGTTTTCAACATTCATGCAGTGCATCCAGAAGGTCGCCCGCAAAAAAAACAATTCGCGAAATGTCTTTGATATAAAAATGCGCAAAAATATCACGAAAATATTGGCTTTTACAGTAAACTGTTTGACAAATACTGAACATTCTGATGATCTGCCACCACCACTGTCTGCTGCTTCTGGTACATTTATCAGCACAAGAATGTTTCTTCTCAAACGATTTGCCAGGTCATCCACTTGGCTAGCTACAATATCGGACAATATTGTTGGGACACTTTTATAAGCATGTTTAAAAACACCCCCTCTCCCCTAAATCAAACATGACTTTTGGGTTACGGGATAGATACTGGAAGGGGTCAACATTGCCTAGTAGGGTGGGGGAGTTATGGCATGTTGAGGAAAAGGTTATAAAAGCTTTCCGTCAACGACAGCAATGTTTTATTAGTGTACATTTTGCGGAAACGGGAACAAATTAAAGTATGATTATTACAGAGTGTCCAAACTAATTATGACCACGCTTGTCTGAAGCATTTGTTTAAAAAATCATCTGTTTTCTGTTTTTTGGCCATACCTTTTGATTCAATAAAGGTGTCTTTACCCGATTTGGAGGATAGGTTATGGTATCGAGCATGTGCCCAACTACTGAAACATGTTATGCTGCAACTTACTTTTAGGGATAGCTAGGTCACTTTTGATTATTTTGCACACTAAATAACCCGAGAAACTATGGTATTACCATATTCATCACATATACCATCAGCCAAACATGCTGGAGCACACTATCGTCGCTCACTCGACTATGCGTCACTCACAATGGATTACATAACAAGGAAGGGATGTGCACTCTAGTCGCTTATACGACTCGCATGTGTCTCAATGGTGAACATATTATGGTCGCTTCGGCGACTACCAACACGTTTAATCGGCACACACACTCTTACGTTATCATCATGGAGCGCAATGATCATGAATTACGCTATATAAGCACCGTTTATTATTATTATTATATTAGGTATGGAACATGTTATTCAATCCTGCCAGCATCAGAAGTGCTGACAATTTGACCATCTTCAAAAGGCTCCTTAAATCCCACCTTTTTCCATCTTCATGATCATTGTCTTCCTGTGTCGTTTCTTCACTCTTTTTCTTCTACTTCCTCAGCGCTTTGCATCCGTTGGTTAATAAAGCCCTTCATAAATCCTTGTTTTATTTATTATTATTTATATTTATTTTTTTATTAAATATCATACGAGATATTGACTGCCATAACATCTTGACTGACCAACAACATGGCTTTCGCCGCAATCGATCGTGCGAGACCCAACTCATCATGGATTTCAGCAAGGCTTTTGATGTGGTGCCACACCAAAGACTGATGCTGAAACTCGCCCACTACGGTATCCAAGGACCGACTGCCTCATGGATCACCAACTTCCTAACGCGAAGAAAGCAGGGGTTGTTATTTGGGGGGGGGGCGAGCACTTGGACTGGGTACGTGTCCAATCAAGCTTTCCGCAGGGTACAGTACTTGGTCCACTTCTCTTTTAGTTTACATAAACGACCTGCCTGACAACATGACCTCCACTGTTAGACTTTTTGCTGATGACTGTGTCATCTACAGGACCATACAGAACGACAACGACACAACCTTACTACAAAAAGGCGTGGGGCCAAATGTTATTAATGTTAATGTCAATCCTTAATAGTATGTGTATCATATATAATCAAAATAGCTTTGTTTTAAAGTTCTCTGTGTTGTCTTTGAATGATTATCAGCATTGTTACATTTCTTATTAAACCTCATTTCGGATTGGTCAATACTTGATTATCCATACATGCTAATCCAACCAGCTATACTGGCTACTGGCTTTTATGGCCTTGACTATTTAGACTTACTACAGGCCTTATGGTGGTACCTGTTATATACAGGCTTGCATGTCGGCACACGGTCACCTAAGGTAACATACACCATTATGCTTAAAACCCTTGACTGCACACTGCTGAATGGCATTTCTTGTTGAATGGCATTTTTTGTAGCGCTGATTTCAAAGCATTGGTCCCTTAGCATGAGCATGTCCTTGAAGATTGCTTCTATTGTTTGCGTGCATGGCTGCACGAATATTAATAGACTTTTGTCAAGTCTGTGCACAGTTGTACAGTTGTATGAAATACATTGTTATTGTAAGAAAAGTTTCAAAATTAATGTATGTATCTAAAGTTTTGATTAATATTACAGAAAAAGACAAACGAAATTGAGAAATGTGGCTTGACCATTTTATTAAACATAATTTAAGGAATAATTTTAAACCTTACATAACTTAATTGCCCTGATAGCACACTGAAGTCGGCCCGACGTCGGGGAATGGTAGTCGACGTCGGGGAAAGGTCGGCGTCCTTATGTTGAAGTCGGCTGGACGTCGGGTGGACTGTTTGAAAAGGACGTCCACATTAAGACGTCATATGGACGTTGAGCCGACGTTGCAAAAATACACTAAAAGTCTCGTCGGGGTACTGACGTTTTGCCGACGTCGGAACTACCTCCAACGATAGGTTAACTTGCTATACGTATTATTTTTTATAAAGACAAATATTCAATTATTCAAAATTGTAATAATTTTGTCGCCTACATAATTGAGAAAGATATAATTGTAATAAATAAATTACTGATGATTTAGATAATCATTGTTTTCATCTGTAACAATTTTAAGATCAATTTGATGATTGAATAAATATTAAAATTAACGAATTACGCGTATCAAATCATACACTCACTTTACCACGTGCAGTTGGTCGCCACGTTGCAAAAATACACTGAAAGTCTCGTCGGGGTACTGACGTTTTGCCGACGTCGGAACTACGTCCAACGATAGGTTAACTTGCTATACGTATTTTTTTTATACAGACAAATATTCAATAATTCAAAATTGTAATAATGTTGTCACCTACATAATTGAGAAAGATATAATTGTAATAAATAAATTACTGATGATTTAGATATAGATGTTTTCATCTGCAACAATTTTAAGTTCAAATTGATGATTGAATAAATATTAAAATTAACGAAATACGCGTATCAAATCATACACTCACTTTACCACGTGCAGTTGGTCGCCATTTTGTAGCACACGTTAGCGATACTTCGTGTTGTTCTCAAATGAATTGAAGGAATTATATGTCAATTCAGCGAAGATGATGGTATTTGATGGTAGATTTTGATGGGGAAATAATGCAGCATCGCAATATATTCAACACATGAAGTGCATTTTCCGATGTTGCATGGGATACCCGCGATTTCCGGTGTCGTGTTATATTCTATCAGAAATCGCGGATATGTCTTGTACATCGTGATTTTTCAGCATACGCCGACACTGCATGGTCACAGATGTTATTGGAATTGAATTGCAAGTCATCAGATAATGAATCGTGAGGAATAGCTGAGAATTATCCAAGGAGATGAGATTTGTTTCGGTACGTTTTGCATCAAAATAGATTCTGAATAGCTGGGAATAATTAAAAGAGATGAGATTTGTTACGGTATGGTACGTTTTCTTTTTCATTAAAAATAACTATAGCTAAAGTCGGCAGAACGGTCGGCAATTAGTCGGAGAATGGTTCAACTGACCATAGCTTAAGTCGGCCGATAGTCGGAAAATGGTCGGGCCAATTTTTCAAAAATATCCATCATTAATTTGCGTGGAAAGAGTCAAGGTAGTTTGTTCAAAAACGAGATTTTACGTTACTCTTATTGTGATAGTTTTGTGATAGTTGTTCATACTTTCCACGCGAAAGACGACTGCAGACGACAGTATGTCGTTTTTCCAGATTTGTTCCAAATAACAAAATGGGAAAATATGATTTCTTTTACTATATTTGTAGTGTCGATTTATAGGTGTACATTTTCTTTTGTGTCAAAATAACTGTAGGAAACAAGTCGGCCCGAAGTCGGCAATAAGTCGGAAGTACGTCCAACGGACCGCGGCTTAGCGCTAGCGTAGCTTAAAACCGTAGGAAAATAGTCGGCCCGAAGTCGGCAATTAGTCGGAGGTACGTCCAACGGACCGCGGCCTGACGTTGCTTATATATGGTCGGGCCGACGGTGCATTGCAGTCGGCAGGTCAGCGTCAGCTGGAAGTCGGCCCGAGGTCGGCACAACCTCCATTGGACGTCGTCGGCCCGACGTAGGCCGCGTGAGCAGCCGACTGTAGAGCCAACGTCCGGCCGACTTCAACTGCCGACTATATCGCGACGTCGGGCCGACTTCAGTGTGCTATCAGGGTGGGCATACAAAAAGTGGTTCAAAATTATTCCATTTAACGCCTAATTTATTTATTTATTACGTGCATAAATTAATTACACAGCAAACATGGTAAAGAATGGCTTGACAGATTTGTGTGGCTAACCATAAACATCTTTCTCTGTGATTATAGTGTTTATTGCATGTTTAATTCATGAAAAAAAATACAAAAACACCATTTGTGGTTTTTAAAAATATACCAAATGTTTGGAGGAAAATATTTTAAATACTAAAGGGATATTGAATTATCTG
Organism: Ophiura sarsii; assembly: GCA_035610835.1. NCBI lineage: Eukaryota > Metazoa > Echinodermata > Ophiuroidea > Amphilepidida > Ophiuridae > Ophiura > Ophiura sarsii. Next base: position 10,248,953 of record CM069448.1, on the reverse strand, counting down.
CTCAGACCATTGTTTTGAGCACATCTTTACCTTTAATTTGATACCTTGCAAGTCTGGTTTGGATACATAGTAATACTTAATCATTTCCACGAGTTTGGTCATTAATTAAACTTAATTTAAGACAGATTTGGGTTTTTTTCAAAAAGTAAAAATATTTTTTAACTTTTTCTCAGACAGAATTGTTGACAATGATGGGAACTTCATATCCTGTGAATTTGGTGTTAATGGCATGTAATACTAGTTGTTGCTGGAAATTACAAAAAACAAACAAATTTGTAATGTATTTCTTTATAATATGCTAATTATATACTATTTTTTTTCTATGACATTGAATCACCAAGCTGTATTCTATAATATGATAATGTCTCCTTGTCTCACATATCTTACTTTTTGAATTAGAGCTTAATTTCAATAACACACACTTTTGGAAATGTATGCTCTGTTGCACTGTAGCCCTACTGAAGGTAGTCTATTTTGATTTGATTATAAGAGATGCGTAGGCCTAAATATAGCTTGATGAATAAGAAGAAAGCCTGAAAATGTATTTTATGTATCGGAACTTAGTTTAATTATTCAGTTTTATTTACCAACAATACATACACTAATTTAAGTACATACATTGGTGGGCTGACCAAAATCAGAGCAGAGCTCAGAAATATATTGGGCCACCCTTAAAGGTAGATGACCCGATCACATTTTCGTAACACAGAATTATTTCAAACGTACGGAGATTTTCATATCATATGAAAGCTCGTATTTTTCTCATCATCATACTGAAATTTGACGGCCTAAATCGGTATAATTACTGAGAAATCGATGAAATAACGTTGAACTACCGCGAATGGTGGTAACCACCGATATAGTTTGTGTACTACTCAATGGGTACAGTTCACATGTCAGCATCTTGTGCGTCTAAAATAAGAACCATTAGAGCTATGAAACTCAAACTTTGGAACACGACTTTTTTAAGGATGACCTTTTATGTAGAATAGAAAACTTCAAGTTGAAAATCGGAACATCTACCTTTAATAAATCATTTAAACGTAACAAATGTGGATGTATGTCATCAGAGGCATGAACATTACTGTATACGATGATGTACACAATACGAAATAAAATATTATTATAATATTATTACATAGGCCTACGGTGATTTATAACACAAAGTAATAGGGGGAAATCCAAAAACAAACAAAAATGTGACAATGAAATATGAATTGAATTCGATGGCGATGTGATTACATGGCAATTCGGTACCACGCGCCATATGAACTTGTGGTACATCCTGAATAACTATTTTTATACCCAAGTAATACAATTCAATCATATTCTTTGGTATATACACCATATCTGATATCATCAAAGTCATAAAGTAGCAAATGAAAGTTATTAAAAGTTATTTTAAAGGGGCACAAAGTGGTGTTTTTATTTTAATCAATTTAATTCAGAATTCAAGATGAACATCAAAAATAACCATTATTGTTGTTTCTACTCACAAAAACAAAGCAAAACTTGATTAAAACAATACCATTGAAACTTTTATAAAACGCCCTCGATGTAAATATGGTTCACGTTATGTATCACGCATACCGCAGGGGGACACTGTCTGATGTAAAATGCTGATCTAATCAGATCAGCATTTTTGGAATCAACGTTTTGTTGTACAAAGATGACTGATTTTTCTTAATCTTTATAGGTGTAAGTTCATACATATAATATAATTGTAAAAATATACCAATCCCAGTTTTTATCATAATTGAGGGCACAGCCTCCAACTCCAACTGCAATTCTCAATTATGGATGCGGGCAGGAAACAGTAAACTCAGAATCAACTTTAATTAGCCTTAAGATGGGTGTGGACTCTCAGGTACAGCCTCCGTAAAACTGCCGTAACTTCTTCAATATTCATTTAATCTTTATAAACGTATACAGGTTTTTTTGCAGAAAAGGGTTCAATGAATCCAACCATGATAATAAAATTGACCATTTTGGAAAAAAATTGTAAAAAACACCTTTTTTGACCCATTTTAGGTTTGGAAAAGATAACTCAAAATACATTTTGTTAAATTTTGTCATACTAGTTTTATGATAATCCTGATAACATTCCCCGGGAGGTTTTTTTTTTTTTTAATATATAATTTTTTATTTTTTGAGTTACAGACCAAAAAGTGCCAAAAATGTGATTTGTTACCGCCAAAATCATGAAAATCACCATTTTTGGGGGAAAATCACATTTTTGGCACTTTTTGGTCTGTAACTCAAAAAATAAAAAATTGTATAATATAATTGTAAAAATAAACCAATCCCAGTTTTTATCATAATTGAGGGCACAGCCTCCAACACATCTCTTAGTGCCCCTTTAAAGGAGAAAATCCTGAATAAAAATAAAATAATTCAATATTTTGCAATTCTCAATTATGGATGCGGGCAGGAAACAGTAAACTCAGAATCAACTTTAATTAGCCTTAAAGGGACATTAAGTGGTGTTGACAAATTTTTTTTATTTTAAATTTACTTCAGAATTCAAGATGAACATTAAAAATTGCCATTATTGTTGTTTCTACTAACATAAACACAGCGAAACTTGATTAAAACAATACCATCGCTATTTATTGAAAAACGCCCTCTATGCAAATATGGTTCGCGTTATATATCACACGCACTGCAGGGGAAACTGTCGGACATAAAATGCTGATCTGTCGGAGATTAGCATTTTTGAATCGACGTTTTGTTGTACAAAGAGGGCTGATTTTTCTTAATCCTTATTAAGGTGTAAGTTCATACATGTAATACAATTGTAAAAATATACAAATCCCAGTTTTTATCATATATTTTTGTAATTGAGGGCGCTGCCTCCACCATATCTCTTAATGCCCCTTTAACTGGTAATTATCTGTTAAACTGGTTTAGAACACATGATAAATTTATCTCAAAAACCACAGAAAAAGAAAGTCCCCGCTCATGAGAGGTAACAACGTTTTATTTGATCTTTTTATTATCCCCCAGGCTAAAATGTAGGGTGTTTCCCTTTGATAAGCCTTTTTGGTGTAGCTATCAAAATTCCTCAAATGTCTATCATATTAAAATCCTATTAAAGATATCACCATTCTATAGATGCAGACTTTCTTTTTTGTGATATAGCTCACTTACCTGTTAGATACTGCGTAATAAGACAGCAAGATGCATTTGGAGTTAAACATAATAGTCAAACAAATAACACTATGATTGTAAGTTTATTTCAGCAGCGTAAAGAACCACTCCCAGTAGCCTAAACTACCGATGAATATTAGGTCAATCTGCTAGCAGTGGCTAAGTCAGTAGTGTGTCCAGATAGAATCTTCAATGTCCACTTGAATACAACCGGCGGTTAAACAGCGTCAATTGACTATTACTGAGGTAAAAATTATAGACTGATGCTGTTTAATTGAGCAGCGTTCTAGTAGCATTAACTACCACTGACGTTTAGTTCTGTAGAGTGTTCGGGTAGAATCTTCAATGTCCACTTGAATACCACCGGGGTTAAACAGCATCAACTTGCTATTACTTATAACTATACTACTGACATTTATAGTTCTATCTTGTATAGTGTGTTCAGTGTTCAAATAGAATCTTCAATGTACACTTGAATACCACCGCTGCAAACAGCATCAACTGACCACTGCTAAAGCAAACAGCTCTCTCCTCTACCCAAGTAGAATCGACTACCATGCACTCAGTAACTACTTTCTAGCTCCGATGATGGTTATAGCTTACAGATTGATTTCCATTTATAAGTCTCCAATTTACACATATGAACTGTTTTATAGCGATGTAATATAACTGATGCAAAGCTTTTCAGTGCTATACCAAAGTACATTACGAAATATACAACGATAAAGCCTATTTGTGTATTTTCAAATATGAAGCAGAAAGACAGGCTATACATCTGAAATCTCTCGCGTGAGCAGCAAATCTGAACCGTTCTTCAAATCTAAATTGTGTTGAAGAAAATCTGGTACAGAAATAGTGTAACTACCGGGGTGTGGTATGGCGTAAAAGGACCAATGACTGAGCGACAAATGTCTAGGTTTTGGCATCTGTGTTGAAAAGCTCAGAGAGAAAAAGTATTAGGAAATCTGTCTGTCATATATCAAATCCACAATTTGTGTAATCCAATTGATCAAAATACAGAAATGACTGTGCGATAAATATCTAGTTTTATCGTCAGCATAGAAAAGTATCAAATCTGCATAGCGTTTCAAATCAACACAATAATTCAAGATATTAAAGAGATAATATTGAAATAGTTTAACATTTTGTATCGTACCTATTACCTGGGTGCGGTATATGTATGATGTCATTACTGACCAATGACTAGACACCAAAACAGGGTGTCCCCAAAGTGTTGATACCTTTTTTTTTAAGCTTTATATCTTGGGAAAAAAATAATTTTGCAGTATAAAACTAAAAACATATTTGGATACAGAAACCTGTAGAATTATTTTGATACCAAAATTATGCTCATTTGAGAGGCCTCTTAGTATAGGTTTTCCCATTCATTTTGACGTGCATTTGTAAACTTCAATTTAGTCTTTAGCTATATTCACTTTAGTCTTAGTAATAATCGCTTTAGTCTGATCATTATTCACTTTAACCACCTTATCACTGTTTTTCGTCACGCTAGTTTGATTTGGTCCAACCAACCGTTCGGTGGACAATTGTGAAAAGCAATTTAGTCTTTTGTAGTACAAGTTGGATCTGTTTTCAATGTATTTCATCATTGCGCTATCTAAGGCCTACACGTTCTAAATGATGTTGAAATGCTTAGTGTTATATATATATATAGTCCTGTTTGTCGTTCGGACGTTCAACTCTCTCTATATTATTTTTGGTTCACGTCCGGAGCATTTTCATGACCTGAAGAGGGAGGGGCACCCTGATTTGATACAGGATATATGATAATGTTCTTCTTTTCACTTTAATTGTAAATGTCACTGCATATGTTTTCATTATTGTCTTCATAAGTCTTTATTTATCTATAATTTATTTTTTATACATCCCTTTTCTTTTATAATGAAAGTCACAATATAGTGATTGGGGCATTGTCTTTTGTTTTCAGAGAATTGTTCTCACATATTTAAATCATATCAAAGTTTGACTATTAACAGAAAGCTTTTTAAAACCAAGAATTTCATTTTATCATCAAGATGGATTTGCTTTATAAAATAATTAACTTGTTTGAAATAAGACCAAAATGATTTTTATAAGCAGCCACAGCGGGACAGGTGAGACTAAATGCAATGATTCACGACGATTCACAGTGCTCAATCGACCAAACACTTTTGAAAAATGTTTAAAGCGAATAAAACTAAGACTAATGTGAACATAGCTAAGACTAAATTGAAGTTGAGAAATGCACGACAAAAATATTGAGGACTAATTTGGAAGCTGCTACGACTAATTTGTATAAAAAATGTTTTAAAATGAACGGGAAAACCTATATATAACACAAGCTAACAGATTAGGTCACTACTATACATTGTATGCCATGTGTGTGTAGTTGTAAACACATGATAGATACATAAGCCTGTAGGAAACACTTGCTCAAAGGTTTGCTTTGGGATCTATTTCAATTTATGTATATTGTTCAGGTATTTTTAAACACCTTTACGATATTCCTTATAAGGGTTGTTTTAATTTGATTTTTTAATTGCATTGGAAGAACTTTTCCCTTCAACACCCCTTCCCCCTCTCTCACTGTTTACGGTTGTGTAAAATTGTACACAATCGCTGTTTACTATAGGAACCTAGCAACTGTTGTGTAAACAGTTTACACAACCCTAGTTGTGTAATATCTACACAACAGTTGTGTAATATTTCTAAACAATAATGTGTAACACTAATTTACACAATTAAGTTGTGTAAATGGTTTACACAATAATTAGTTATTTTTTAACCCAATAGTTGTGCATTACTATTGGGTTATGGAATGGCCAAATAATATTTTACACAGCAATTGGTTAATTTTCTACACAATAGTTGTGCATTTCTATTGGGGTGTGGAATTGCCATTTTAATGGTTTACACAGCAATTGGTAAATTTTCTACACAATAGTTGTGCATGGGGTTTTGGAGAGTTGATTGAAGTATTTGATGGTAAGTATATGTTTCACTTGAGATATTTCAGTAAAAAATACGAAGTAGTAAAAAGTATTCAGTATGTGTGATTCTATCAGTTGGCTTTTTTGGTAATTATTACACATTTTTTTACACATGAGAATAACAGTGCTCTCTCTCTCTCCCCTTCCCTTTCCCCCTTCCTCTCTTCACCAATTATTCATTATAGCATTATACTTTGTTTTAGGAAAGTGCAGTATTACAGCAGCTAAGAAGAAAACAAATTCTGTACTTTGGCAACACAGTATTAGTTCTAATTATGTTTAATAGTGACAGGGCTTTTTGCGCCGCCACTCCCCTCTTGTGGAACAAACTTCCGGATCATATCAGGTCAGCAACATCTGTTACCCAGTTCAAGAGAGAGCGCTTAAAACACATTTATTTTAGAAAGAATACAATCGTGGAACCTTTTAGATTTCATTTATTATGTTTTGTGAACAGTCAAATTTTAAGTGCTTTTAATGTTTTATGACATCCTGTTTTTCTGACCACATTTGGTTTCCCAGTGTCATAACCCTAACCCCGGTTTAGGATTTTTGACCGGGATCACAATTTTCGAGGAAAAAACACCAACTAAATCTCCGGGAACCTGCCGGGATTCGATCCGGGGACCCTCCGTTCTCGAGCCCTACCTTCCTAACACTAAGCCACGGCCCTCAGCTACACATTCGTGCAGTATACTGCACTCATTATATAGGCTCGGTTGACTACGTCATCGAAAACCGACGGCGCATGCGTTTGGAGAGGGACTTTGGATTAGCATTTTTTAGCACTCAGGGGGGTTAGGGTTAATAGAACACGAAAAAAAAACTTTTTTTTTTTTACCATAACCCTAACCCCGGTTTAGGATTTTTGACCGGGATCACAATTTTCGAGGAAAAAACACCAACTAAATCTCCGGGAACCTGCCGGGATTCGATCCGGGGACCCTCCGTTCTCGAGCCCCACCTTCCTAACACTAAGCCACGGCCCTCAGCTACACATTCGTGCAGTATACTGCACTCATTATATAGGCTCGGTTGACTACGTCATCGAAAACCGACGGCGCATGCGTTTGGAGAGGGACTTTGGATTAGCATTTTTTAGCACTCAGGGGGGTTAGGGTTAATATAAATTCATGCTGTGATTCCTGTGTTTAATATTTTGCTATGTGTAGTATTAAGGTTGTTAATTCGGAATATTGTAATTGCAATGCACATTTCACCTTTATTCGTGCTTTAATATTGATGCAATACTGATTGTGCAATATGTATTCTGTGCATCACGCTCTTTACTATTCCTATTTTTACTTATTTAACAGTTATCCCCGTTGTCTGTTCTTGTCTTATACTTAAAGGCATATTATGTGATCTTTTCCAGAGAGCGCCCTCTATTCTTGATTTTTTTTAGAAAGTAGATTTTCTTGCAGATTTACATTTCTGATCATAAATCGTACATACATTCCAAGTTACAGAGCGTTACGATTCCTAATTACCTCAAAATCATGGTTTTAGAGTGAATTTAGAGTGAGTTCATTTTCACTCTAAAACCATGATTTTGAAGTAATTAAGAATCGTATCGCCCTGTAACTTGTAATGTATGTACGATTTATGATCAGAAATGTAAATTTGCAAGAAAATCTGCTTTCTATTTTTTTTCGATGTTGAGGGCGTTTCCAGGAAAGATCACATAATATACCTTTAACTGTGCAATATTCATACAGTATTTAATCTTGTTGTTATGGGTAGAGTATGTTTTAATATTGTATCTTTATATTGCTCCAGTGCTTTATAAAAATAATAATACTAATAAACCATGCAGATAAAGCGCACTCCATCGCAAGACCCCAGTGCGCTGAACAAAAAGTACAAAATATGAGCAAAGATACAAAACATTATAAAGTCATTTGCCGAAAGAGGTGAGTCTTGAGCGAGAGCGCATTATACTTTGTGTTAGGAAAGTGCATTACTACAGCTAAGAAAAAAATATTCTGTACTTTGGCAACACAGTAAATAACGTTTGCATTAAAATAATTCCGCATAAGTTTACTTTATCCAAATATGTTTTTATTCTTTTGATTTATCTTTGTAAAGCGCCTTGATTTTTTTTAATGTTATTGCGCTATATAAGAAATTATTATTGTTATTATTATTTTAACTCCCCCCCCCCCCCCCCCCATTTCTCTCTCTCCCTCTCTCCCTCTCTCCCTTAAATTCATTATGAGCACATTATAATTTGTGCTAGGGTTACAGCTAAGGAAAAAATATTCTGTACTTTGGCAACACAGTAAATAAAGTTTACATTAAAATAATTCCAAATAAGTTTTCTTTATCCAAATAATGTTTTCAGTTCCGTATGGGTTCCGTGTAAGTTTGGGCATCTACATAAAAAGACAATGACACTGGATACAGAGTCTTGTCAACAAATAATAAAATATTAATACACTCCAACTTAAAAGTATAGCTATCTCCCGAGCTATCTCTAATAGGTGTGGAATACTTATGATGTCATAAGTAACCAATGATTGATTGCCAAGTATCTAGAGGGTTACAAATCTGATTCTTAAACAGCTAAGAAAGTTTAAGCAATCTCATTGGTTCTCAGAGAAATCGGCGACATCTAGATGAGACAATTTAACACGGGGAGGTGGGGCCTATGTTTTAACAGTGCGCCCGACCTTCACAATGCATGGTTTGCTCCATAACGCGCACTTCTGCAGTGCGTCTTTATGCTGGCGCCGCGACGCTTACGCATGGTTTACTCATCGCAGGTGATTGGATGGAATGTTTGTGGGTTGTGAGATAGGCTTTTACGATGGGTATTCATAATATAAGTTAAAAGTTTAACGGGTTCGCCATCGAGTTTTAATCTGTCAAGCTTTCGTCAGGATTAGCTCTGACTTCTTCAGGACCAAATAATTATAAAATTAAACAAAACATAGAGATTGCCACTTCTCTTGTTATCATCATTTGGGCTGCCCCTTGCCCGATGATTTGAGAGTAGGTGCCCTTTCCTACTTGTGAATGAATTGGTGGCTCTAAAAAGAGCCTTTCAAATGGATTGCGGCTTCCACTGAACAGAGATGGTGGCTCAACACGTAGGTTGCCACTGGCCTACTATAAATAAATTTGGTTCTAAGAACCTCCAAAGGACTGCCCTTGTTTGTGGGTTATTCGATCCTAGCAGGGGTAAAAGTTGTCAAATGTGGACAATTAAAATGTACTTATTTCTTTGATAAATGTCTAAAGTATGGTTGTTTAAGAATGAGAATAAAGGTGGCAGAGTTATTCTACGCAAAAATAATACTATCGAACGCATTTATGTCAGACAATATAACACGGGTACGGTCTAAAAACAATTATTCTCTAAATTAAACTATTTGTGTTTTACACCATACAGTATCCTAGACTTGCTGCAAGTCCTTAAGCAGCAAAGATACTCTTTGACAGATAATCTTCCAATATTAGACCTCTACTCTCCCTAAGAAAAAGACTGATTTACTCTCCCTATAAATGTAACCCTGATAAAATCTGATAAAATGCTGCCCTCTATTGTCAACACCAACACCAAGACCCTATGCTAATGAGATGAACTTGAACTAGTATTTGGGATAACCCAGTGCCACGCAGCCCTCTCCACCATCAACCTACTGAAGAGGCACCTGCCTTCCACCATATTGCTTACACCATATCACCATAAGATAATAATATACAAAAGCTGTCTCATCAACGATTCATACCTGTGACCAGGATTCTCTAACTTTCCTGCTCCGACTTTATTCTACACACAAGTTGATCTTCAATTTTGTATTGGATAGTTATAGTACTTGTTACATTGTACTTTACCTGGATGCTCTTACATTTGGAAACATTCTAAACACTGGCTCTTAGGAACGGCTCTTATTAGGACGAATCAAACCGATACCGATACTGACGGATAAGACGATGATGCAGACGACACAACACTCAACGGATTAGTGATCGATGAACTCTGTGTCAAACTCTCAAAAATCCCTATTCCGGATAGGGAAATTCACTGTGTGAATTACAAATATATATATATGGTACCAGCGCGTGCAAATACTAATCTTTTGTAGTTTTATAGAAATAAATATTGATATATTGCTAATCTGAAACAAACACGATATTGTTGATATTTTTTGTTGATATTCATTATTCTTGATATTAAGAGTTAAAACATAACTCGGGTTACATAAAGAAAAAGACTGATTTTAAGATTGCTTTATCCCTACCATTACCACCACCACTGTATGTCCACTTGTCGCTTGCATGCTACAACACACCATTGACACTACTCGCACATGGGCTGTCATTATTATGAAATTGTAACATCCGAAAACCGAAGTCATTCCGAGAACCGACCCGACTCAGGAAAATAAAAATCCTATTGACTCATTTCAACAGGTGGGGGTGTACAGACTGTAACAAAAAAAGTTATACAATCGCAATTTTATTTTTAATTCAATGTTAAAATCATGCAATGTCAAAATCTCTTACACTCTGTGTTAAGATCCGTTTTGGCTACCAGAATCATTTTATTTGGTCTTTTTAACTACTTGCGTTTAAAAGTTATGACCAATCTACTAAGTCGTCTTGAAATCGGGTTGGGCCACTTTCACAATAATATCATACAATCTTGCTTGTATAAATTAAATGGTTAGGGTATCATGCGAGGAACATTAGGGAGAACAATATAATTCTTTTTTTCAAATAGTTTTATTTCATTTGAATAAATAAATTCATAAAATAAATAAATTATATTTGTAAAGACCTAACCTTCTTTGTAATACTTTTAACCACTTGAAACAAACCATTGTTGTCTAACAAGGGCGCTCTACTGCTATGTTCCTGGTTCGATTCCATTCATATTCATCCCAGTGATTTTACCATTGATTAAACCAAAGTGGCCCAGGTGATTTCATGACTACTTTAGACAATTGATCATATCTCTGCTTACCGACTATCGATTGTCATGAAACAACATTTATTCGAAAGCTAAGAAAATTCCCCTTGCAGGCCATTAAAACTCGAAATAGAAATTTTACAGGAGATATTTTTAATATTTTTTTTCAAAACTGTATATCTTTTTTTGTTACAGCCTGTATGTGGCTGGTAGGCCTACTATAGAGACCTGATATGGGCAGGTAAATATTTTTCTCGTTAGGTAAAATATTATGGGGTCCACTGGACCCCATAATCTACCAATTCTCAAAATTATGGGGTCCAAGAAAAAATTATGGGGTCCAAATCGAAAATGTAATTTTCGAATTGTGACTTCGGAATCGGATACGGAGTGGTTAAACGGGGACTACAGCGCTGAAATGTCTAACAATTGTCTACTCTATTTGTTTTGTTTTGATGTATGCATTCATTCAACGACGACTACGGAGTACCGGACTTGACGAAAACATTTGTAGATGAGGTGAAAACATTGACGATGGTCAAGAGTTGTACAAGGAAGACCTAGAATATTTAATATTTTATTTTTATCTTATATAGTATAGTATATTTTGATTCGGATTGTCACAAAAACTGATATTTGTTAGCTTACATGTGCAAAATTATCTTGACACACGATTAAAATTTATTGCGTCCAGATGGACGCAATAAAGAGTCCAGTTTTAAAATTTACTGTGTTTTTAGCAAAAATATTGCGTCCCCAGACGCGAAAACGCAATGTAACGAAAAGCCTGGCATGCACTACACTTATTAAGGCTGTGACTAAACGGGTCGGGATACCCGGGTACGAAACTACCTGTGCATTCACAGCCTTAACACTTATAGTATGTGATTAATAATACATAGGCTAAAAGTAACATCCAGCAGCACGCCTTGTTGAATCAAGGCTAACAGTATCCCTGGTTCTGGTTCCTATATTATTCATTATGTTCCCAGTCCCTTAACACTTTTGGACCGGTGATTTGACATTTCGCCGGTAATAAATCATCAAAGGATGTGTCTATTTCCCACTATGTGGTCCAATTAAAAGACTGCAATGGACATAATTATGCATAAACTAACCTTCATATCCCTGAAAATGGACCACACAGTCAGCAGTTGACAAAATCTTAGACGATTTATTACCGGCGAAATGTCAAAATCACCGGTCCAAAAGTGTTAAGGGATGGGAACATAATGTACTTGCTCAAGTATATACTACAGCAATTTATGTGTTATACACCCTAACACAAAAGTGTATGACTGCTTTTGTGTTCTAGCTTATTTAAAAATCAGTAATTGGTATAAAAAAATTAAGATATACTCTAATGAGCAAATCTTCTCCCCGCAATTTGACACCTTGTTCATAACAATTTAGTGAATACTTCTTAGGCCAATTTTTTTTGTGTTATGTTGTCCTCGACCGCCCGCTCATCATTTTAGGGCCGCTCCGATTTTATTTTTTTTTCAGATTTTTTTTTATTTTTTAAATTATTGTGGTGGTTTTTTTAAATCGTATTTTTGTTTTAAAAAAATCAGATTTTTTTAATTTTTTTCAGATTTTTTTTCCAGATTTTTTTCAGATTTTTTTTTAAACAGTTTAAATGGCATTTATATTAATTTAAGTGTTTATAACATATATGTGCGGCTCTTAGAGTGATTTTAACTTCTTGTTGGCTGAACTTTGAGCTTCTGCTGGTAAAAGAAAATTAATAAAAATTAAAAAAAATATATAAAAAAATCCGCCCGCCCGCCCCTCCTCTCTGAAAGCTGTCAAGGACAACATAACAATTTTTTTTTTTTGGCCTTATATAAACAGCTAAACAGCCAATTGTGCAAAAATTATATCAAGTTGAGCTACCAAAGAGAAAAGTAATAACAATTATTCACAAAGCGCAAGCTTATCTGTAAAAAACTCATATTCTATTGCGCTCTTACTAGCTGTATAAATAGAAACAATTATTATGCGATGTAAATTATTTCAGGTTGAGCTACCATCAGAGGTGAAAACCAAATTGAAGTGAAAAGTAATAAAGATTATTTACTAAAGTTCAAGCTTAACTGTAAATAAACTATTTATATTGAGCCAATATATTGTGATCCTCCTGTTTCTTATTCTTTATTTCATTCTTTCTATCTTTCTTTCTTCCAAACACTCCTTTAAAGGCATATTATGTGATCTTTTCGAGAGAGCGCCCTCTATTCATGATTTTTTTTAGAAAGTAGATTTTCTTGCAGATTAACATTTCTGATCATATATCGTTCATACAGTCCAAGTTACAGAGCGATACGATACCTAATTACCTCAAAATCATGGTTTTAGAGTGAATTTAGAGTGAAAATATAAACTGTCGTGTTATCACGACAGTTTATTTTCACTCTAAAACCATGATTTTGAAGTAAGTAAGAATCGTATCGCCATGTATCCTGGAATGTATGTACGATTTATGATCAGAAATGTAAATCTGCAAGAAAATCTAATTTAATTTAATTTTTTTTTCGATGTTGAGGGCGTTCCCTGGAAAGATCACATATTATACCTTTAACCCGAAATTCCTGGGCATGATTTTGTGAATTAGACTATCAGGGGAGAAAAACGGGTCAAATTTAAGGGGAAAATCAGTCTCTGCACGTGCCGTGAATCGAACCCGGACCGTGTGCGTGCAAGTCTGATGCTCTGCCGACCGAGCTACACGGGTGAGGTTCAAGTTAAAAAAAGTTTTTTTCCCAATTTGAACCATGCACTGAGCGGGGCTTGAGATTGACGGGCTGCCACGCGATTGTAGCACTGCAGGGTTTTGTAAGGTCCAGGAAGTTTGTTTCCAGTCGTGCACACGCATATCATTGAGACACTTGATTCTTGCGCATTTAATTTTTTTACAGAAAAAACAAGGACAATATTGTTCAGTGTTTGTCGAATTTGTGCCCAGCATGTTTTAAGATGACGATTGGCCACATACGGCAAACACAAAAGTGAAAATCCGCGGCGAATATAACATTTTAGCGAGCATAAGAGTAACAAAAATGCACAGATTTGACTAAATAAAACCATTTCAATTGAATCTCCACTATGAATTTGAGCCAAAAAAAATAAAAATAAAAAACGGCATTTCACATTTGACTTCTCAGGCATGCTACTGTACTGGAAACCTTTTTTTTTTTGCCTTACATGCTACAGTGCAACTTACCATAAACACCCTTTTATATCAAATTCACTTAAATGTGTATAAAATCACAACTTTTCTTTAAATGAAGTCAAGTTTAGTGACACATGATATAGAAGCCAACGCAAACAACTTATTAGAACAATTAATTAAATTAACCTCATTTGCGTATTATTTACAAATTAAATAAGCATCAGGTCAAAAACACATTTTAATTTATATCTCGAGATGTGTATATCTTGGAAACCTGGAAATCAGATATACTGTGCATAAACATAATCCTGACATTTTTGTGTGAGCAAAATTTAACATTTCTTGTATTTATCCATTATTTAATTAATTGGCATTAATTTACTACCAATATTTTATAATTTATTTGAACATATTCATACCTTTAATACAGAGTTGTGACCTATCAAATTAAATCGTAAGACGTACACAACAAAATGGTGTGAGCACTTTTTATGATTTTGTTTTTGTTTTTAAATTTCATGATAATCCTAAGGGAGTGTTCAGAAATACTTTGGTGGGGGGGTTGGGCCAAAAAAAATTGTCGGTGTCTAAACTTTTTTGACCCCCTTTACAAATTGACAAACTTTTCTGACCCCCCTTTAACAGGATGAAAAACCTTTTTGACCCCCCCCCCCCCCTACTGTCAGATGTAGATAGACATTTGACTCAAGTTCTATGATGCTTACAGTCAGAACTGTGTATAGCTGGCAATCAATTTGCAACATTTTAAATTCACTTGAAACATATCTTTCAAGCCTCCGAATTGTATTTATCATGTTATAGCCTTTTAAAAACGGTTTCTTTTTTCCAGAAAGTTACTCTTTGTATACAAGTCCTTCTATCTACACAATACTTTCACAAATATTTGCGCGGAGCACGAAAAATGTGGTCAATTTGGTGCTATACAAAATGTAACAGTTCTGAAGATAAAATTGTGGACACTGGTTAGTCACATTTTGTATAACAAATTCTGCTGTCGGCACAATGTTTTTACAAAAATTTGCGCTGAGCGTGCGGAAATCTGTATAATTTGTTCAAATGTTAATACTGCAGTATTTTCTTGCGCAAAGCGCAGAAAATTTTGGTATTTTTACCGTTAACGACTACCTATTTGGCCTAACTTTTTTGACTCCCTCTTGAGTAGGGAAAACTTTTTAGTCCCCCCTTTTTTGAGACTTCAAACTTTTTAGACCCCCCCCCCTGTTTTGGCCAACCGCCCCCCCCCCCCCCCCCCCCCACACCCCCCCCCCCCCCACACCCCACCAAAGTATTTCTGAACACTCCCTAACCCATTTGGGCACTTTTTCAGATTTTTTTTCTGCACGGATAAAAGTGACCTCAAAAGTCACCGCGATCCCACCGGGATTTGAACCACGGACCTCCAGCACCAGTGGCTAACAATTCCCCACTACACCACGGGTGTCAAGGCTACTTGGCAGAGTATACTCGGCCGCGTATATAGCCTGTGTACATTTTTTCCTCAAAAAACTTGCACGCCGGGTGGAACATAGAGATGGCTCTTTAGATTCATCAGGGTTAGGGTATGCAATGAGTATGCAATGTATACATCCGCTTAACTTTATGCAAATACCAGGCATAACCCCAGGGAATGTGCTTTTCAATCTACCGTGTTAGCAGTACACATGCCGGGGGTTGTGCACATTTTAATTTTTGAGGGCATCCAATTTCAAGGCCCCTGAACAAATTCATGATGGGGCACTAAGGCCTACAAAATAATGGTCAAGAATACCTTGAAAGTTAACAACGGTCTAGGGCACCAAGACAAAACCTCTAAAGGGCGCGGCAATGGCCTTGATGGCCTTGGTAAAAGCTACGGGGGAGGGGCAGGGTTAGCAAATCCCCCCACCCCCTGACAGAAAGAAGGCCTCTGTGCCCCCGTCCCCAGCCCTATTTGTCCAGATGTTTACAATTTACACTCTCTGAGATTCGAATTAGCATATCGCAATGGTAATGGTAACATGTTGTGATTAAGAATGTTCAAAGAATATCGATTTTTTTTTTCTTCTTCTTTTTCTTATTCCTATCCCAATCATCATTTACTGTGCATTTAGTTCCTCATGCAATTTACCCATCAGAACATAATGGTTGTCAATTAGGGTTGTTGAAATAAACTACAGGGCGAGTCAAAAAGAAGTTGTACGGGAATGAATATTTGTTTAAAAAAAGACCAAACAAATTGGACAAACTAATGAGACACGTATTCAAAGAGCAACTTATTCCACTCATATGACAAAAGAAATCATTGAAAATCGATCAATTAAATCAGGAGCTATGCCTGTTTTAATAAAAGAACCCTTTTTTAGCTGTCCACGGAACGCTTAATTCTCTTGATATCTACCCACTCTAAGTGGGCAGCAAAATGTACACACGGTCATTCATATTCAAATAAGATTAAAGCCCGGGAGTTTCAAACACAGGTGGGAATGGTGTGCCTTAAATAAATAATCAGTGACTACAATAGGACTTTAACCTTCTCTTTTTGATGGATTCTATGATTTTGCATTATGAGGAATGAAATAATTACTTCCCGATATGATAATGATGAGTTTTAAACATTTTCTTAATTTGTTCTGTTTTACGTATCGGTGGACAGCTAGAAAGAAAAAATGGGTTCTTTTAGTAAAATAGCTATAACTCTGGATAGGAATGATCGATTTCAGTCATTCTTTTTTTCAGATGATCAGCAGAGTTAATAGAGAGAGAGGGATGATTCGTCACATTTTTGGTCCTTAAAATATTAAACCAACACATATTAAAACATATATATTTGCACACACAAATTATTGCACTTTTTATGAAACAACTGCATATAAAAAAATGGATGAAAAAATCAAGATAGAAAGTGTCTTTTTAACTGCCTTTTTGAACTTCCCATAGGTTTTGGATGTTTTAACATGAGTTGGTAGCAAGTTCCATTCCCAAATACCAGTAAAGAAAAATGTATAATTGCACTGCTGCATGACATTTAGCTTTTGGAACTAGTAAATGTGTTGCACTGCCCCTAGTATTATACCTGTGGGTGTTTGAAATTTTGGTAAAATGATAATTCAGGTACTACGTATCAAATTAAAAGGTGGCCAATATCGTGGATCTAAAATAGATCCTCTATTTACCCCAATCTCTGACCACCCCAATCCAGTGTCCATCATGCAGAGGCAGATTGCTGTAGTATCCTCTGTTTACCCCCAATCCAGTGTCCATTGGAGGCAGCTTGCTGTATGGACCAACTAACTCTGGTGTAGCA
>CM069448.1:10143799-10231319 GCA_035610835.1 Ophiura sarsii | reverse complement strand
TCCCTATACAAACAAGAAGGGACCATCTCAAATGCGCTTTTATTTAGCAAAATCCGCAATAATATACCATAGAAAACAAAGGATAAAGAAAAATGGAGGGATTATAATTTAGTAAATTGTTGTGGGATGTAAAGCAATGATAGTGGGGATTTTAAGAGGAGCTGTTCATAAAATTTCCTCAAACCATTGAAATTATGCGACGATTACTTTAACAATACATATCTAGTAGCTCTAAAGATAGCAGTAATGAGAGAGGTGGTGGCAGCCATCTTTGATTGATACATTCATGTATAACTTTATTTTGACTATTACAATATTTAAACACATTGATTTAAGCATTTTTCATTATTTCTGATTAGAATTTGAAGGCACAGCAAGCTTTTATCTGGTAAATTTCATGATTTTAGCCATTTGTGGCCCTGTTCAAAATTATCTGCCGTCTGCGCATGCGCATATTTTCTGCAGGTTCCATGCGAATAAGTTCAGATAATTAGTTAGCTATCATATGGAATCTCCCAAACTGGTTAATTGCTTGGATTTTTCCTAAATTGTTTGATTTTCCGAAATATTAGTGATTCCTGACTGAGCATTTTTAAATGAAAATTGGCTATTTGAAATACTGATATTTGTATACATTTTATTTGATTGCCTCTCCTTACTTTTTCCTCTTATACTACATATATCAAATTACACAGGGATTAAAGGTATTGTCTTTTTTATCATACTTACGCGAAAAAATGGGATTTTTCCTGCTTCTGGTGTCATGTTACGCAATCTTCTTACCACATGTTTTATACAAACAATTCAAATTTCCTGCCAAATAACTGACTTAGCAGTGTCCCAAGTGTACTTACTTTGAGACAATGCTATGACGTCATAGTTCACACTTATAAATCCAAAACTGTATTGTTTGAAAGATAAAGGTTCATACTTTATATTGATCATCGTGCAGTTACAGTCCATGTAAATTGCCTCGCAACCTTTTGCAGTTAAACTAGATTAAATAGAGTTAAACCAGTTTTAAAACTTGTGCCAGAAAAAAACGGCATGGCTTCGAGTATCGTAAATTTATTTTGAGATAGCATCTTAACACTGCCCTTGTGGAAAATAGGAATGATATGTAGAGAAAATAACTGTAGATTTAGAAAAAGTATATTCTCTGCTTGATGATCATCTGAATTTCATACTTATATGTATTATTTTAGAGATAAATTTATCGATA
The DNA here is from genome assembly GCA_035610835.1 of Ophiura sarsii. Lineage (NCBI taxonomy): Eukaryota > Metazoa > Echinodermata > Ophiuroidea > Amphilepidida > Ophiuridae > Ophiura > Ophiura sarsii. The sequence goes on along the minus strand of CM069448.1, from coordinate 10,230,097 downwards.
TTAAAGCCTTGTTACAAGAAAAAACTCTTGATAAATTCTGTGCGTAGCAATTTTCGGGAGAGCTATATTGTTATTTAAATAACACCTTTTGTACTTGATGGTTACAGTCAATAAGGTGACAATAGAATACCAATTATCACCTATCGAACGCCCCGAAGTCCACTGCACACAGTCAAGCCAGTCGGGCGTAAATTTAGGAAATTGGAAGTTTTTATTTTAGATAGCGATATATTTGGGCCCTTTCGTAGTCATTACATATAATTTGACCGCTAAATATCCTTTGTCTAATCGGATTCCCTTTTGACATGCTAATAAATGAGGGTCTTGGCAAGACTTTAAAAAGAGTTATAGGTCTATAGAACAAGCCGTTTGTAAACCACGTCCTCATGAATATAGCGGTCTTGATATTTATGGCGAGAGTCAATTTTGCCATTGGCTATACATGGACAGAAATTGGCCCGCTACTCCTTACATCTGTGTACAAAAATGGATCACCGCTATGGTTCCGGGCAACTTTTCTTTTATAAAATTGGATACAAGGAAGAAAACTATATACTCCCTCAGATGGGAGGGTATTGGTAAATTTGAGTAAATAGTTTGGCTAAAACGAAAATAACTTGCAATCCTCGTATACCTGTAGTACATAGCGTTTAGGAGAGGTCACGCACTAATTACGAGCTCCCTGTGTGTGCAGTATAGTAAAACGGACAATAACTGCACGATGTCACATTATCCCTCAATAGAATCACCCATGCATCCCATACCATGATCACTTTCATTATTTATTGAATGACCCTCGTACAAAAAATGGTGCCCGGCCCTGCGGGGACCGTACACGATTGTACCCGGGACGTCACATGTGCAATTTGTACGTCCCGGCCCTAATCCCCGCTATCCCCGGGTCCATGATAACACCTTGTTTTATTATAGTACGGAAACATCTCAGTGTCATCCTATTTGACGACATAGGTCGGATTGCACAAAACAACAAACCTGCAGGTCTATGAAGAATGCATGGTGTGTCAACAGTGTCGTAGCTATGTTTTTTCATTGGAGGGACAAGAAATGAAAGCGAAATTTGACTTTACACTTATTTTTGCTATGATTAATGTACATTTTGGCTCTGAAGAAGCTTGTCCCCAAAAAAGAAATCATTTTGGGGACACGTGGGCACGTAGCGTGCAAAAAATGTTCATCTTTGTACTTATGACTCCAGGATATATGATAAGAGAGTCCTTGCTTTTGACTATCAACATTTCATGTTCCCCCCCCCCCCCCTATTTGCCAGAATAAAATTGTGCGTCCCTCCCCCCACCCCCTTGGTGTTTAAAAAAGAAATTGTATCCCCCCTGATCTCCCCCCCCCCCCCCCCCCCCCCCCCTGGCGTAAATAGAGATCGTTCCCTTAGCACATGCATGTAATATTGGAAAAGTGGTGTTTGCTCTACATGAGTTGCATATCTAAAAAATAAAGCCTGGTTGGTGGTAGTAGGCCTATGGCTTATATTTAAAATACATCGTGCAGTTATTGTTCGTTTTACTATACTGCACACACGGTGAGCTCATAATTGGTGCGTGACCTCTCTAAACGCTATGTACTGCCGGGATAGGAGGATTGCAAGTTATTTGCGTTTTAGCCAAACTATTTACTCAAATTCACCATAACCCTCGCCATCTCAGGGAGTATTTACTTTTCTTCCTTATATCCAATTTTATAAAAGAAATGTTAGCCGGAACAGTAGCGGTGCTCTATTTTTGTACATAGATGTAAGGAATAGCTGGCCAATTTCTGTCCATGTATAGCCAATGGCAAAATTGACTCTCACGATCAATATGAAGACCGCTATATTCATGATGGTGTAGTTTATAACGGCTTGTTCTATAGACCTGTAACTCTTGTTAAAGTGTTGCAAAGACCCTCCTTTATTGGCATGTCAAAAGGGAATCCGATTAGACAATGGACATTTAGCGGTCAATTTAATATGTAAATGCTACGAAAGGGCCCAAATATATATCCCAAAATAAAAATCTTCCATTTTTCAAAATTTACGCCTGACTGAGCCCGACTGTGACACTGGGCATTCGATAGGTGATAATTGGTATTCTATTGTCAACTTATTGACTGTAACAATCAAGTACAAAAAGTATTAATCAAATAACAATATACCTCTCCCGAAAAATGCTACACACACAATTTATCAAGAGTTTTTTCTGCAACAAGGCTTAAATATTGATAAATTTATCTCTAAAATAATAAATAAAAGTATGAAATTCAGATGATCAGCAAGCAGAGAATATACTTTTTCTGAACCTACAATTATTTTCTCTACATATCATTCCTGTTTCCTACACGGGCAGTGTTAAAATGATATTTCAAAATAAATTTGCGATACACGAAGCCGTGCCGTTTTTTATCTGGCACCAGTTTTAAAACTGGTTTAACACCATTTAATCTAGTTTAAACTGCAAAAGGTTGTGAGGCAATTTACGTGGACTGTAACTGCACGATGATAATGTTTGTATTATGTTGTTCATAAAAATGATGTACACTGTGACGCACCCAGGTAAAGTTACGGACATTGACGCACCCTTCGTCAATTTTTGATGGACCAAAGGCTGCCACTGACATACCCTCCGTCAAGAATGTGGTTGTAAATGACGCACCAATGATGCACCTCTCCCGGGGTCGTATATTGCGTCTTACAATTGATAACTGTATTAACACTGACACAAAAACACCTAAAGACCAGTTACATTGTACAAATAGCCTTCGATTGCACATGATTATTATTACTTTAATTATAGATTCCCTCGAATTTTGTTTTAATACTTGTAATGGTTAGGCCAAATTAAGTTAATTGTTTGTCTCAAAGCTCCCGCGCGCGTTAGTTTATTGATGCGCATTAAAAAAACAAAAATCTGAAAAAAACTTCTTTTTTTTTCTTTTCTTTTTTAAAAAAAAAAAAAATCAAAATGTCACCGATTTTTCAGATTTTCATTGATCACATCATCTTAAATACAAAAGTTCACTTTTACAAGGATTTAAATATTTATATTTAAAAAACAAAAACAAAAAAAACACACCCGCATTCCGCATTAGTTTTACAACAGGAGAGGAGCTTTGAGACAAACAATTAATTTAATTTGGCCTTATCAAAAGGTATTTTCAACAGCATATATTCAGATGTATTTATGATGATATATGACATTATTTCTAAACTGTTGAAGATTGGATGACTAAATAAGTGTTTAATTACTGCAAACAAAATAAGCCAATTGGACTCGGACAGGCCCAATTCTCGAGTCCGAGTCATTCAAAATAGGGTCTCGAGTCCGACGAGTACTATGCCCATCACTGCTGATATCTACGTATGCGCAGTACAGGGGTCACACCACTAAATAAAGCTCCATAGGGATGTGTACAAAAACACTGATAGAAAACTATGTTTTAGACCACTATAAGGCCTAAAAAAAAAAGGTTTGTCTTGCGTAACCCGATCTACCCTATTTTTACCGCCGACCCTAAACATTTTTTTTTTTTTTTTAATTTTTTTTCTTTTCTTTATTTTTTTTTTATTATTATTTTTTTGTGTGTGAGAAAAAGAAAAAAAACACAGTGAAAATGTGTATTTGTGCCATTTGTTTATGTCTGTATGGTATATGTGTGCTGGTATATAATATTTCATAGACGTTTTATAGATTATTAAAAAAATCTGACCTACCTTCCCTATTTTTCTTCTTCTATGTTACGTCAATCAAACCTCTTTTTTTTTTAGGCCTAAATTGCGAAATTGGACCCTGTAGAGTGATTTTTTCATAAGATTATCACATTTGCCCACCAAAAAGTGAAAAAAATAGGTAGGTGAACCTGCTCGATTTACCAAAATATGCCCATGGAGTTGACTACCTCTCTGACGAGCTTGGAATGTCGCCGTAATCGCCAATGTTTCCAGTAAAAATTTACCTAGATGATTTTCACATTTAGGTGATGCTAGTCCCATGTACACAATGGTATTACTGTCAAGTCTTTTTAATTGAGGATTTTGTGATGCATACTTTCCGATTTTAAGTTTTAAACACCGTCCTTAAGGGTAGGGGATACCCCATTTAGTGTATAGTGCACCCTACAGGACTTTCCTTACCCAAAATTAATAGAATCCCTGGTGTTACCGTCATGTTACAAATCAGATCACAATTTCATTGAGCTACATTGGGTTCTCACAACTTTCAAGTGTTTGGTTTTTGAATGAGCTAAGCTTTTAAATAGTGATGATTTTAAATTAACAACAAAGGAATCCATGTTGGAAAATGCAGTGCTTGGGACAGGGCGTCACTAATTTCAATTGCGAGAAGCAGTTCACTTTTAAATATGGAATATTGCTATATATATACTGAGGTTTCTTTTATTTAACAATATAAACATATATACAGATCACAAAACTGAGTATTGTTTCTGGTTTCTTTGTAAACAAATAATAATTTTAAGACACCTTTAGATTTAGAAAAGGTTTGTCTCAAAGCTTGCAAAGGCTTCAAAATCTGGCAGCACGTGCTGTTATTTTTCTTCAATTTTGTTATCCCCCTGGTTTGTAAAACCAGAGGGGGATTTTGTCATCAAGTCAATGTGCGTATGTACGTATGTGCGTATGTGGTGTCCGTGTGTGCCTTTTGGTTAGCCTTTTTCCTGAATGCAGTATCTTTTGAACGGATGGACGGATTGACTTCAAACCTACAGCGATAGGTAGGCCATGGTCAAAAAATGTGGCTGCTTTTTGGGGGGTCTAATTTGCATAGGTCATCTGAGGTCAAAGGTCATCCAGAGGTCAAATCGTAAAAATTGCCCGATTGACTTCAAACTTGGAGAAAAGAAATATGAATGCCGATGAACATTTCTGGGTCTAATTTGCATAGGTCATCTGAGGTCAAAGGTCATCCAGGGGTCAAATCGTAAAAGTTGCCCAATTGACTTCAAACTTGGAGAAAAGAAACATGAACACCTGGTGAACATGTCTAAAATAAATTAGAGGCCATCCGAGGTCATCGGTCATTACAGGTCATCCAAGGTCAAAGGTCAACAAGAGGTTAAATCGTGCAATGAACACCGGGGGAACATGTCAAACAATATGTAGAGGTCATCTGAGATCAAAGGTCATCCAGAGGTCAAATCGTAAATGTTGCCCGATTGATGTCAAACTTGGAGAAAAGAAACATGAACACCGGGTGAACATGTCTAAATAAATTAGAGGTCATCCAAGGTCAACAGTCATTAGAGGTCATCCAAGGTCAAAGGTCAACAAGGGGTTAAATCATGCAATGAACACCGGGGAACATGTCAACAAATAATTTGAGGTCATCTGAGGTCAAGTGTCATCTGAGGTCAAGGGTCATCCAGAGGTCAAGCGTCATCCAGAGGTCAAATCGTAAAAGTTGCCCGATTGACGTCAAACATGACAAGAAACATGAACACCGTGGACATAATTTAGAGGTCATCTGAGGTCAACCAAGGTCAAAGGTCAACAAGAGGTTAAATCGTGCAATGAACACCGGGGGAACATGTCAACAAATAATTAGAAGTTATCCGAGGTCATCTGAGGTCAAAGGTCATCCATAGGTCAAATCGTAAAAGTTGCCCAATTGACCTCAAACTTGGAGAAAAGAAACATGTGAACACTGGGGAACATGACCCCTATGTGACCTTTGACCTCATTTAGTTGATCTCCCAGCCAGGGGGATTCGCAAGTCGTGACTTGCAGTAATTTTTAAATTTTAAATTTTTATTTGTGTGTCAATTTTTACTCTTATTATTTGCAACCGTTGACACTTTCTGATATTGTTTTTTCGATTTGAAATGAATATTGTGATGTAGTTGTGTAATGGAAGGACGTTAATAATAGTAAAACAATGTATACAAGCGGTTTTATTAAAGGGGCACTAAGAGATGTGTTGGAGGATGCGCCCTCAATTATGATAAAAACTGGGATTAGTATATTTTTATAATTGTATTACATGTATAAACTTACACCTATAAGGATTAAGAAAAATCAGCCCTCTATGTACAAGAAAACGTCGATTCAAAAATGCTCGTCCCGTGGGACGAGCATTTTACGTCCGACAGTATCCCCCCTGCAGTACGCGTGATACATAACGTGAACCATATCATAGTCCGGACAGCGATCATCAAAATAATCAAAATACCGACCTTGTCGACTCGCTAGCGCTAGTTATATCATAAATATGTATCCGAAGATATACTTCGATTCGAAATTAAAATGTCACCATCTTTATATTGGTTTGTTGTTATATAGCGCCATCTATTGTTGAAATCGTGACATTTTTTCAAAATGGAAACTCGCCGGGAGCTACGAAAGTGTCGTACGCAGCGTATTATCACAATTTAGGGAGCATAAGAGTACCAAAAATGCACTGATTTGATTAAATAAATCCATTTCAAATGAATCTCCGGCTATATCTTGCCTCACGTCCCGTACGGAATAAACCGTGTATAGCTACAACGTATTTTGATTGGTTTGAGCATGCGCACTTGAGTTACGGGACGTCTAGCAAGACATTGCCGAATCTCCTCTATAGATTTGCATTAAATAATCGTGATTTGGCTATATCTTGCCTCACGTCCCGTACGGAATAAACCCAGGGTGCGTGCAGATCCTTGAAAAGCCAAAAAAGTCCTTGAAAGTCCTTGAAAATGAAATTCCTTTTTCAAGGCCTTGAAAGTCCTTGGATTTTATGAAAAGTCCTGAAAGTCTGGTGAAAGTCCTTGAAAAAAACAAATGTGCCGAAGCCATACCTAGCCCATATATATTCCGATTTTACCATTCATTTTTCCAACATTACCTTGTGGGCAGTCGCAGTGCCATAACTATAATATTTAATAGTAAACCCTTCGAATGCTGAGCACCTCAAATAAATTCTTCCAAGTTTTCAAGTTACGTTTTTACTCATTTTATTTTCCATACTATTACTCTTTCATCTTTATTTATTCATTGAAAGTTATCAGTTATTTATTGTGGATTAAATACTCTTTTTAAGATAAATTGTTGATAAATAGTGTTAAACCACTGGTTAAACCAAGCCCAGCCAATAAGTTGTGAAGTAAGCATATAGCATGTAACGTGTTAATGAGCACGTGCGTGCGTGCCAGCTGAAAATGTCCCTTTCCCTAGGTCATGAACAGGTCAACCAAAATATTTCTTTCATATGCAAATGAGTATCTGTGAATAAATAATGCATATCAGGCATGATTAATAGGGGAGATAGGGGAGAGTGATGGGGAGGAAGGGTGGGGGACGGTGGTAGAGAGGAGAATGGGAGAAAGTCTGGATAGAGGAGGGAGGGGAATGGGATAAGGGGAGGGAGGAGATGGTGATAGTGGGAGGGAGGGGATAGGTAGGAGGGACCAGGGGAGTGGTTAAATTTAGTAAATTTAAAGAAGGTATTTTAATATATTATACCAGAGAGATGTTATTACTAATCCCTGATTATACACTACAGTGATATAAAAAAACAACTAATTGGGACATAACTTGGTTTTCTTGAAGATAGGGTAGTGAGGGAATAGCGATAGGGGGGGGGGGGGGGGGGGGGGGGGGGGTAGAGGTGGCCTAGGAGAGGGAGGGGATGGTGCATTGGTTATGCATATGGAGGGGAAGAGATGGGAGGGGGTGGGGTGGGGGAGGGGGTTCTTCCAAAAACTGAAACTGTTTCTAATCAACTTAACTATCAGGTCATATTACCTTTACGGTTTACAAACGTTAGGGTATGGGATATTTCTGGTGGGGGGAGGGGGAGGGGGAGGGGTTGTGGGGGGATTTAAAAAAAAACCTATCCTTTCAGGGTGTATCAATTTCGTGGTTCAAAACTTTGGGGTAAGGGATATATTTGGATTTAAAGTTTCTCTTTTCAATTGAAAGCCTATGTTAAAGGAAATGTTTAAATGCCTATAACTCAGTAAATATCCACAATATAAAAGAGCATTTTAGTTGTAATTGTTCACTTTTTAAAAATTCCCGTGAACCAGGAAGTTTTCAAAAAACAATTGCTCCTGGTCATTTTCCGCTTATTTCAAGGCGCGGCTCCTGGTCTTGGAAAAGCGGCTCCTGGTCCTCTCCAAAATTTGAGGACCAGGAGCCGCTTTTTCCAGATATTCGGCTCCTGGTCCATCTTTACTTAACAAAAGGCTTGCTTAGGGTACTTGAAATATGAACTATTGGTCCTAGAAAAGTCCTTGAATTTGAAAGAGAGTTGCCTGCACGCACCCTGTCAACTGTATAGCTACAACATATCCTTGATTGGTTTGAGCATGCGCACTTGAGTTACGGGACGTCTAGCCAGACATTGCCCGTGATTTAGCCGACAAGGTGGTTTTTAAGTAAGCTTATTATTCATTTATTTTTTTCAATTATTTTTTTTGATGAATAATTTCGGGCATCCCAGGACCCGCCCGAAAAACAAAACGGGTCCCGGGATGTTTCGGTCACTTTGTCCTTTCTTCCAATGAGTGCCTTTTCAAATTTGAATGCACAAAATGATCAAAATGTCCCCTTTTCGGTATAAAGGATGGGGGTTGAACATTCCCAAATAAAAAGGGTGGCTCTGTAAAAAGGGTGGGGGTCTGACCCCTGTCCGGACAGTGCATATTTGCATAGAGGGCGTTTTTCAATAAATAGCGATGATATTTGTTTTAATCAAGTTTTGCTGTGTTTTTGCTAGTAGAAACAACAGTAATGGCCATTTTTAATGTTCATCTTGAATTCTGAAGTAAATTTTTAAACATTTAAAATTTTCAACACCACTTAATGTGCCTTTAAGTATCTTGTTTTATTTTTCAAGTTAACATTAATTTCTCTAAACCGTTTGAGCACGGATTTAATTTCTTCTTTTCATGGAATACCCTCAGATATACTAGGCTCAAAAAGATACTTATAATTTTTCACATGGTCATATCTTAAAATCCTGTCCATCTTGAAAATCTGTCCATCAAAATGAACCAAAATGACACCGGATTACTTCAATACTCTACTCTAAACACATGTCAGTAATCCTGCGTGTCATTTTGGTTCATTTTGATGGACAGATTTTGAAGATATGACCATGTGAAAATGTATAAGTTTCTTTTTGAGCTAGTTTTATGTTCTGTGTTTCAATTTAAGCTGAACATACTAGGTACCGTATTATCCCTATTAAGCGCTCATGCCCTTATAAACGCCCACCTCTCTTTTTCCCAATGACTACCAAAAAGTAACACCTAATAAGCGCCCATCTTTTTAGCCACTGTAGCTCAACATAAAGCGTGGAAGTAGCGTCCGAAGGTTCCGGCATCAACAACATGTTGGCGACCAAAGCATGGGCGGGCTGTGCACATTTTCCACCAAAAATGTGCATCAAACTTCGGAACCAATTTGACAGTTTTTACGATAAATAACTTTAAAAAAGATAACTTAATGAGCGCCCACCCAAAATGACTTTGCTAAGCGCCCTGGGCACTAAATAGGGATAATACGGTACTCCATTTTTTTAAAAAGTAAGAAAAACTTTTAAAAATAAAACAGTGTTAACAATTTAAAAATTGGAACACAGACCATAACAATATTTATGACAAGTTTGAAAGGCCAAATTTTACAACATCTGCAGTTTTAAGATGCACAGGCGTGTCAACCTAAATGTGTTTGGCTGCCGCGGAATCAAATCCACTACTGCCAGTGCTGGCTTTGATGGCCTGTGTATGTTGTCTGTAAAAAAGGGCTTTAAAAAAGCCCCAGGAACGCATGAATTTGTCCCATTTTTAGTGTCATTAAATACATCCTGGAAAGTTACGTTACATAATACCAGCGAGTTCATGAGTTCGCCCGCTTTCAATACATTGTTGAAACATATATAATATTGGGTGGGGAAAATCATGATTATTATGCTAATTTGCATAATGCCACGTAATACCAAGAAGTCATGAGTTTGACCTTTATTCCCAGTACTCATTTCATACGGATAAAATTGTATATAAAATATATTTACACATTTAGGACAGTATAAAATGTGCGGAAAGAAACCTACACTTCCCATTTCAGTTCTATTCCAAAATAAATCAAAAGAGTATAGTGAAGAAGACTAGTATAGTATTTTACTTGTACACCCAAATGGCCAATAGTCCCACAGTGTCAAACTTGATTAATGAGATAACACCGAGTTGTTATGATTTTAATACCAAGAGACTGGTACCTCCATAAAAACAGGCTGGTATAACTTAATACAAACCATGATAAATACACACTTAACTGGAAAAGTTTCATATTTAATCCTTTTTTCAGTTGGTGCATAATTGAACCCTGAGAAGGAGTCATTTTTAACTACCTATTTTAAGTGTGTAGAGCAGGCATTCTCAAATGGTGGCGCGTGCGCCACTTGTGGCGCATCAAGGCATCCTAAGTGGCGCGAGAGTGGTTAAAATTTGTTTTAAAAATAAATCATATGATATAGCCAGATTTCATAGGCCTATGACGGTCAGATGTATTATAAAGACAGCAATTTTTCGCGCGCATGTGCCCTCAAAAGAGTAATATTAGTTATTATGTTGCCTACATATATATGTTAACATATTTTGTGACGGGAATTTTGCCATTGTAAATTCTAAAAAATATGACCAAGTGGAGCTTCAACAAGTTGGTTACTAAAATGTGGCGCATCAGTAAATCTAGTTGAGAAAGCCTGGTGTAGAGGATAGTCTGTTACTTTCATGGCCAGACATATCTGTCATACATACATACATACATACATACATCAATACATACATAACATTTCTTATAAGGCGCAATATCCAAATACATGATCAAGGTGCAACAAAACAAAATTATAGCAATGAATGAGAATATGAATATAACAAAATACCAATACAATCAATACAAATATGATTTTAAGAGTTTCTTAAAGATTGCAGTAGAACCGGCATCTCTAATATGGTGTGGAAGTGAGTTCCATAGTGACGGACCTGCAGCGGAAAGGGCTCTTTCACCTATACGTTTCCTACTGGAAGGTATTGACAGTAGAGTCCTGTCCATTGTAGATCTAGTCACCGGGCCTATTGAAGGGATTGAATTGTGAGAAAGTAAGTTACAATATTTAGGACCACAGTCATCACTGTCCTGCACCTTGTCTGCCCCATGTCTGGTGGTTTATAATTACCCTATCATTTAATTCCTCTGGTATAAATTGTATGAGGATTGTTATGTTTTTGGGTAGGTATTCCATGTAGTGTCTGTTTGACAGCAATACTGGTACATGGATCATGTACAAGTGAACATGGCCAATATTTCCACTGTAAACAAAGTGTCTCTAGAGCTGAAATCATAACCTTGAGCGTACAATATTAAATAGTCTCTGACACACTTTGTTAATAGAAATTGCGCCTATCTTCACAGCACCAAAGTGTAAATGCCATCATGATAAAAGAGACTATGTAATCAAGGCTACGTATAGCAATGAACAATTGTGCAGCGTTTGTCGAAGAACCGAGTCATATAAATATTTGAGAAAAGGAAAATCTGCAGATATTTTTATTAAAAACTATAACAACCAAATTGTTTTGAAAAAAACACAACTGATTTTACAATTTCCTGCATTTTAGACATGGTATTTTTCGGCATTTCAAAACCAATGTGTGCGCAAGCTTTGAGACAAACCTATTTGTTAAATTTTTTTTTGCCTTATAGAAATACTTAACACACGAAAGGAGCGGTCGAAAAGCATTGTACAGCACGTATGCAGAGCTTGGCCTGACATCGAGTCAGGCCATGTTTGTGTTCATGGGAGTACAAAATGTGGAAAGGGAATAGGTGAATATTTTGACGACATTGTAGCAATATTTAACTGCTAAAAACCAATATGTTGTAGTTTCAAAATGCTCAAAATGTTTTGAGGAATCGTTGGGAGAAAATATTAACAGCAATTTGCGAATTTTATGTGTTGAGAAAAATATTTAATCTCCTTAAAATTAGGTATAAAACAAGATTTTTTTATCCAATTATGTACAAATATTTGATAATAAATGAGGTTAAATACTTTTGATGCATCAACTGATTTGATTTGATTTGTGGTTTTTGTTTTGCAGACCCAAGGAATTTTCCGGAGGGGCAAAACTTCAAAACAGCTGATATCCAGTATTTAACTGTAAGTCTATTTCAATTAAATTTACAAGTTAATGCCATAGTTATGACCATGACCAATAGTGTGGACTTTCTATTTTGTGATGTTTATAATAAACAATAATTGTTTGCTTACCTGTTAGATGAGGGACCATTACACAGAGGCCAAGATGCAATAGTAGTCAAAATACAGATAGTTCTATCTTGGAGAGCACTTTGCCTTTAAGTTTAAACAGCGTAGGGAAACACCCTAAAAGTATAAACTACTACCGAATGTTTAGGTTAGTTCAGTAATCTTCTCAATGGTGTTTTATGTAGAACAACAATGTCAACTTCACTACCACCGGGGTAAACAGTGTCAAATGGCTATACACCACTGTAGTAAATGTCATGAACTTACTAATTAAGTAAGCAATGTCCCAATAGCATTAACTACATGTACCACTGACATTTAGTTTTATCTTGTAGTAGTGGTGGACATGTTAAGGTAGGATCTTCAATGTCCACTTGAAGTAGGCCCTGGTCTTCAGTGTCAACTTGAATACTGTGTCAACTGGCATCGACTGTCTACTGTTGAAGTATATAGTACAGACTGACTTTCACACAAGCAGTTAAAGAATTAACTGCCAACGATATTCTAGTAGTAGGTTCAGGTAGAATACTTACATACTATAGGGGTTAAACTGCGTACTCACTACTGCTAAAGTAAAAAGTATAGACTTACTGCGGCTCATTTAAATGAGCAGCGTTCTAGTAGCAATAAACGTTTATTCTATAGCGTAGAGCGTTCAAGTTGAATCTTCAATCCACTTAAATACCACCGGGGGTAAACGGCATCAACTGACTACTACTGAAGTAAAAAATCATAGACTGACTACGGCTTAAATGAGCAGCATTCCAGTACCATTAACTGCAACAGACATTGAATTAGTTCTAGTATAAAACTCAGTGTGTAGAATCTTTCAGTAGAGTGTTTAGGTAGACTCCTCAATGTCCATATCATAAAATATACAATGAAATAGCCTATCCCATGTAATATAAAGCAGAAAGACAGACTGTATACATCTGAAATATCTCGCGTCAACAGCAAATGTGACTATGCTTTAAATCTATATTCTAGAAGAAATCTTTCGTGGTGTAGCTATAATTATCTGGGTGTGGTATGGTATGATGGACCAATGACTGAGCAACAAATGTCTGTGTTTGGCATCTGCGTGGAAAAGCCTGAAAGAAAATCTACCTGACGTATATCAAATCCACATTTATATAAGTTCAAATGATCTTATACATAGTTAGTTTAACTCTTTTGCGGTTCACCTGTAATTACCTGGGTGTGGTACTATACCTATGTATAGAAAGCACCAAATGACTGAGCGACAAATGTCTAGGTTTTTTCATCTGTGTAGAAAAGCATATAATCTGCATAGTGTTTTTCAAATCCACATGATAATCCAAGATACTAAAGAGATAATATTGAAAAATTGTCAGTCAGCCGGCAGGTCATGCATAGCGGCTTTAAATTGTCGTACATGTGATTTGCACCCATGTCATTTATGACATAAAATAACTTGATAACCCACCTATGTAGGTAGGTACAGATTTTAAGTTCCATTTTCTTAGTACTGGATGAAGTTAAGGCCGAGAAAAGAAGTAACAAAACGTATCAAATTCATACTTGTCATAGTGTTTGGTAATAATGTTTCCTGCAATAAATTGATCTCAAATATATTAAGACACGTTGGAGATAGCGAAGATCACGGATAATCTGCAAATACTTTGCTTACGACGATAAAACTTCCGTACTTCATTTCTTTGAATAAGTTCATCTGGATTGTTAGCTGTTAGTTTAACAGTGAAACGTAACTAAAATTGTGAGTATTACATTCACATTTTATTGGATTTGTTCACAACGAAATCATATCTCAGATGTTCCGTACTTCATGCTAATAATTAAATAGGTACTGGAGTAATTATTTCTTTTTCTGACCATGAATAAAATATAATATCTATCATTTATAACAATAACAACAAAAACATCAACATGGTCCAACTACTGGCGGATTTGACTAAGAATATAAGTCAGTTATTATATTAGGGGCGGATCGCTTAGTGGGCCGAACCCTATTAGCATTGGATTGGCAAAATGATGAAATTTAGGTCTTTCTAGATATAGATGGAGGCAGCCATGTTTAATTTGTGTAGTCTATGCCACATTCATAAAATATATGTACCATAATGCAGCATAGTTTATTAGTTCCCCGCAGCCTGTGATGGAGTCAAAGATATTTGTTTTTAGTCTGTAGATGTATTGGCAATACTTCCAACAGGAAGACATAATAGATAATCTTGTTTATTATTATTATTATTTAATCTTTCTTTATTCACAGGACCATTTAGTTCACTTCTGACTACTCCCACCAACAGGCACACTTTCTTGATGTAACCATACAGAAAGCTGAGAATGGTATACTATCTACAGATCTCTTCACCAAGCCTACAGATACGCACCAGTATCTCCATGCTTCAAGCTGCCACCCTCGCCATTGTAAGACAGGCATAGCATATAGTCAGGCTCTCCGTCTCCGACGTATTTGTTCTAACGAATCTAGATTCTCATATCATGCACAGAATTTGAAGAAGCATCTGGTTACCAGGGGTCACAGCTCCACCAAAGTCCAGCAAGCCATCAAGAAAGTCCACTCTCTCCCGAGAGCCACAGTCCTTCAGGAGAAGCCCAGAAACCAAGACCCCACCCCTAAGATTCCCCTTGTTACCACATTTCATCCTAACCTTCCTCCTCTGCGTCACATCACCAACACTAACCACCACATTCTCCACACATCAGACCGTCTTCGTCGTGCAGTTCCTGACATACCAATCCTGGCCTACAGACGCCCCTGCAACCTACGAGATATGTTAGTACGGGCTACCATCCCCCCGGTAACTGATGATTCTCTCCCCACGCAGCATGGCACTTCTAAGTGCGAGTCGACCAGCAGGTGCGTCGTTTGCCGGGAACACATCAAGGCATATCAATTTGTTTGGCTGAATTTGGACACTTAAAAATCCACTTTTATTACTGCACACCTCGGCTTGTGTGTGGTTATCACAAAATCAATATTGATCCCATTCATCGATACAGAGAAGAACTGGACAAATATGGGCGACTTCATTATAGCGATAAGGGGTGTTAGTCACAGAAAGCAGTGTTCTGTGGTTAACAAAACAAAATATTGCATTGGTAAATTTCATGTGTTTCAAATTATATAGTATTTATATGGATAATAAATACATGGTACTTAAAGATTGTTGATAGAAAGTCATTTACATATACACGATGCAATACACAGGCATCGTCCGTATAGCATTGCCCCTACAAAGACAGTGGAACATTCCCAGCGCTGTTAGACTGGGTTGAGACAGGGGCTGATGATTCACCAAATGTGACTAAATTTGAAACAGATCCCCTGATTGGTTTTAGAAAAAAACGATGGTTTAGTTTGACCAATTGTGGTGTATCTTTCATCTATTATAGAGCAGAACCTGTTATTGATTCATGCGCAGGTACAAATTCGGTAGCTATTATAGTTTCGCTAAAAATAGCCGCTGAAAAAGTACCTCCAAAACAGAGGCGTTGTGAGAGCTCATTTTTAGAAATAACAGTGTGATATCGCTCGTAAAATACGGATGGAATGTTTTAATAAATTAAAAAACGGTGGTTTATTATTTTTGTAAAATATCAGTCATATATATTTTGAAAGAATAATACTTGAGCTTTTCAACACCAACAAGCCACCTGTCGGACACCACTTCAACCTTCCCAACCACACTATGTCTGATATGATCTTACAGGGCATTGAATCTTTAGGTAGCCGTTCAGAAGTGGTACGTCTCAGTAGAGAGAAGTTATGGATGAAGCGTCTTCTCACTATTCAGCCCCATGGCCTAAACATCCAGGAAGGGAATGATTAGACTCAACCCCCCCCCCCCCACCTCCATTTGTATCTGATAAACCTATCATTTGTATTTTTTACCCATTTGTTTTTCTCCACTTTTTCTTCACTCCATTTTTCATTTTTTACTTCTTGATATATGTGATACTTTGTTTTCATTTTCTACATTGTCTCCTATGCACAGTAATTTTCATTACTTGTTCCAGTGCATTTCCATTATTTGTTACCATAGGCCTAGTCCCACTTTGTTTTTTCTTGTTTTCTCATGCATTCTCTCAGTCCTTTTACATTTCCATCCATTTTATTATCTATTTGTTGTCATCAATCACCATTATTGATTTCACTCACCAATTATTTTTATATCCCATTTGCTGTTTACTTTATAATCTCCCCTTTGTCTATGACCCCGTACACACTACAAAATCGCTTCATTCGATGATGATTAGTTGATCTTCATTAGTTAATTAAGAGAGCGTACACATTACAACTAACGAAGATAGAGTTGCGTACACATTGCATGGTAATTTATTAACGAAGATCGAATATTTACATGTGTTCAGGTCACGTCATGACCTCGCAGGGAAAACAAAATAATTCACATACAGTAACTTATTAAAAAACGTAATATGAAAAATATTAAAAAAATGTTTTTTGGGCTATATTTGTAAAAATGGTTGCGCAAAACAGCTTTAATATTAATTTCAACATTGTACAAAACATTTTGTCTGCATTTAGTACGAAAAATATAGGTTTCATTACTAATTTCATGCAAACTTTCTAACAAAATGTGTACATCAAAACGAAGCAGAAAGGGCGCCTAGGCCGCTGGAAATTGGTTGTTACGATAGCTTTTTCTAATGCCTAAAAATAATATGACCGCGCAGTTTTTCTTGAAATCTCAATAATCATGATAAAACACGGTATTCACAAATCTGCCCACTGTTTTCACCTAAAATATCACGGGAAATCCTGAACCTTATAAATGGGGGAGAAGATGTGTGTTGATGTTGCTCTATGCAGCGTGCGTGAAGAAAAGACCGTGTTTATCGGGTTGTTTGTTTTGTTACGCGATACCGGAAGTTGACTCCTTGGATGTCAATCGTTACGCATGACTCGCTTCATTCGACGAAGCGAGCGTACACATTACACATTTGCTTCGTCGAATTAACATTTATCTTCGTCGAAAGAACCTCCCGAGGTTCATCGAATGAAGCTGATTTAATCTTCGTTCGATTAAGGGCGGAGCGTACACACTATGCACCTTCATTAGTTGATCATCATAAGCGCTTCATCGAATGAAGGGATTTTTGCTAGTGTGTACAGGGTCCAAGTCATCCTTTTGTTATTTTATCCACTTCATCAATCAGCTGTCTAGCATGATATCTTCCCCTATTCATTCATCTGTCACTTTGACTTCCTGCCTATTGTTCCTCTGTCTATATATGGCTCATTCCATGAAGTTGGGGCATATTATGTGACATCCAAGTGAAATTTTCAAAATGGATATTTTCCAACTCTTTCTTCTTTTTTAGGTTCTACATTTACCAAAGTCCAATGTAGAACTCTTTTTTTTAATGTAACATTTGGTGTAAAATAACCGCACATGTTCAACAGTTGCATGACATTTCCAAAAATCCTGATGCTACATGGACACCATTTCCCATTTCCATATCATTTTCTAATAAATTAGCTTAAGATGTGGGCCAAGTTTCTATACCTCAATTAAGGTTGGTGTCAACCCTGTTTGGCGCCAAATTTATCAAGCACTGTAACTTTTAAATTATAAATGTGATGTACATAAAAGTATACATTTTTTGTAATGAAATGAGTCAGAGAATCCATTTTTGGTATCAAATTTTACTAAAATTAGTGATTTTTACATTTTTGCCCAAAAATCACCTTTTTGGCGCCAAAATTTTTCAGACAACCTAACAATATCAGTTTTTGATTAAAAATTCCAAAATTTCACCAAAATCATCTAAAGTCAATTATCTAGGAGCGAATTTTTTTTTTTGGCTTAAAATTTGTTTGTTTTGAAAATATTGACCAAAAAGTGCCCAAAAAATGTTTTTTTCTCAAAAATCTCATTTTTGGCACTTTTTGGTCAATATTTTCAAAACAAACAAATTTTAAGCCAAAAAAAAAAATTCGCTCCTAGATAATTGACTTTAGATGATTTTGGTGAAATTTTGGAATTTTTAATCAAAAACTGATATTGTTAGGTTGTCTGAAAAATGTTGGTGCCAAAAAGGTGATTTTTGGGCAAAAATGTAAAAATCACTAATTTTAGTAAAATTTGATACCAAAAATGGATTCTCTGACTCATTTCATTACAAAAAATGTATACTTTTATGTACATCACATTTATAATTTAAAAGTTACAGTGCTTGATAAATTTGGCCCAAACAGGGTTGACACCAGCCTTAACTACTTGCAACCACAAATACATGAAAAGAAACCAGATGTGTCTAGGTTGAACATAACTTAACGAACAAGACATCGTAGATTAACTGTTTTATGTAAAAACTCATTGAAAAGTGACTCTTTATTTTGCAATTTGTATAATGAATTTAAATAAAGTACATATCAATATTTGTTTGATGTAAAGTACTCTATAAACCATGCACATTGATTACATTTAATATAGTCATAAAGTAAGCCTATGAAGTATTATTTACCTGTATAAATGTTATAAAATGCACTACCGATGCTACATGGACACCGCGTCTTGTAACATTGTTAATAATAAGACTATTCATACTGTTACAATTATTTGAGTGTGAATGGTTTGTCTACTTGTTCATCATATCAAGTAGATACACAGAGTGAATTGCTTGAAATTTATCTAAACACTGTTCATGTAAAATTTACCTTTTCTGTGTACTTAAGTATTACGATGCTACATGGACACCGTGCCCTAAAATATTTGGAACAGCTTGAACAGGTGCATCTTTTTCAGATCAATAGAGAGGATATACTATGATGTTAACTTTTTATGTCATAAGCACACGATGGATTGTAAAACTACAAATTACACAAAAAGATAACCTGCCATGAAGCATAAAACATAATTACCTATGATACACATACACCATTTCTTTCAATTACACAATAACAATACACCATTGATCAAAGAAACTTAAGATGTCCACTGAAACAAACTTCATGCAGTGTTGTTCTTAAAGTACCCTTTGTGATCTTAGTCTCTTTGCTCGTTTCTGATTGAATCATCCTCTATTATTGATAAAGATGATTGAAAAGTTTGATCACTTAAAAAGTCAGTTTGCAAAAAAATAATTTAATTGCCATGATGGATTTCTTTGGAACGGTACTAGTTTTTGAAAATGATGGGTTCCTTGTCTTCATCTCCATAAATTCCAGGACGATAGAACTGTCTTCTGAATTAATGTCAAGAACCTGCAAAGCAAAACAAAATAAACCCTATGGCTTAGTATCTTCATGGAACATTGTGTATTGATATTGGAGTAGATTATTTATTCATGTTGCACTTTTTGTGTTGCAGGAAAATATTTATATTAAAATCATGCTGGAGTATTTTATTTATTATTCATTTAACATGAAGAAGAATAGCAAAGGATAGAGAACTTAAATGATTTACAATTATTTGTTTTATTTATAGTAAATAAAACTAAAATAAGGGAATGTTTATTGTGAATTCAGTGAAATGCTAATGGAAATGGTGTCCATGTAGCATTGTGTATTAATATATTTCATTAGATATACATCTCTCATAATATGCCTTTTTTTCTGTAAAGTGTAGTAAAATGTAGGCAATGTTTTGAATGTTTTGGGTGATGGATAATTTCGAATGGGGTAATTGTTTTAGTCTAATTAGGCAAATTTTATGAAATGCTACATGGACATGGTGTCCATGTAGCATCGTATTGGTAAGCTATATTATTAGCATGAAAAGAGCAAAAACTAATTCATTATTAACTTCAAAGTTTATTAATGATGTGATTCTACAAAAAAATTACAATTTCAATGAACTATAACGATACTCAATGCAAAATATTGCCCATGCTATGCCCGATGCTACATGGACGCCAAATTATCATGGCGTCTGTGACTCAAAATTAATATCATAACATGAAAAGAAATTCTGATTCAGTGTTTCCCTTTCAATAAAAATGCATTAATAAATACAGACATACAAGCAACATTAAGAAATAATTACAATCGCACTTACCATTCACAAAACTATCCAATGTTTACATTTTGATGCTACATAAAAGTCCCGATGCTACAACGGGACATCAGCGACTGAAACCTTGATAAAACTAGCCCACATGTGGCAAATTCCAAACAAACCTGATAGCTATTGACCTCTATCCTTACAAAAAGAAATATGGAATGTTTTATTTATCTCCAGGGGGGGATTCCCACAAATTGCATAGGATGTTTATCACGATGCTACATTTTATGGTTAGGACACCATGCACACGGCACCGTATACTTTTTCGTGAATATATGGAATAGTCTTCATGAAATTTATTCTCATTTGCAATAGTTTTCAATTGATAAATGCTCTTAATTTTGGAAAATAATTTTAAAATGTATGATAGAGAACTACCCCATTCAGCAATGAAAACTCCCGATGCTACACGTGTATATTTTGTGGACACCGTGCGTAGCATCGGAAAGGCAATTTTCATGTTGCCTGGGTGAAAAATCAGTCCAGCGTGACGAGGTGTTTTGGTCAGTAAACTATGAATACATGTATCTTTTATTAATCAAATCGATTTCCAAGCAATTCTATGATAGTTTTGCTTACATAAAACTCATATTAATGGTTGTGTTTTCCATGTCACGTTTTTTAGCAAAAATGGTCTTGGACACCACCTCATTTTTTCTTTTTTTTCTTCTTCAAGAAACGGTCGATTTTTAATTTTTTTTCATGGCTCAATACTATAACCTAGTACTGTTTTTGGACACTAAAAAGTTTTTTGATATACACATAGAGTAAAACTGTTTATAAGCTGCCTAAAGTACCAAATTCTGCTATTTTAACAAATGCCCCAACTTCATGGAATGAGCCATATATGTTGTGTAAAGTTGTATTCTGTCATTTTACCTTCGATAAAGATTCTGTTAGAATCAAAACGTCAGGTCCTCTTATATTTATTACACTTTCTTTATTGAGGGTAAACAGCTTCAGTGTCAAGCACTGCTTTCCAAGCAGGCCCTCATTTCACAGAGAAAAATACATAATTATTTACAATATATATACATGGAATGACTAGGAGAAACCATGCAAATAGTGGTCAGTCTGTGCAGCAAGTGTTCTGATAAGGAAGACTATGGCACTGCCTGAACATGTATGAATTGTAATTTTGTTTTTCAACAGTTTCAATACAAGAACTATTTTGCACAAAACGAAATATTGAAATTGAAATAAAGATAAAAGATTTTTATCAGGAATGACGATTTTGTGTGCGCT
This sequence comes from Ophiura sarsii, assembly GCA_035610835.1. Taxonomy (NCBI): domain Eukaryota; kingdom Metazoa; phylum Echinodermata; class Ophiuroidea; order Amphilepidida; family Ophiuridae; genus Ophiura; species Ophiura sarsii. The sequence continues at coordinate 10,208,535 of CM069448.1, read as the reverse complement.
TGATACATTAAAGAAAGTTTTTGTTTTCATTAAACTCTATTGTGAGGGTGCGTCGACCGTGTCATTTTCTGAGTGTATATCGACGGTACGGCCTGTACTCTATATGTTTATTTGGGAACTACATAGTATTGATGTTTAAATCAAGCCAAATATAATGTAGGCCTAGCCATTACATCATGTAACCTATTTTTACACAGAGTTGTGGTATCGTGAAAATACAGAAATATAGGGAAGAGTGATTTTAGTTTTAAAAAATGATTAAATTCAGTAAGACAAATGTTCACTTATTTCTAAAAAAATGGCAAATGGAATTATCTTGGGCATGTGCTATGCCGTTTAAAGTTAGAGAGATAGTTATCTATTTTACAGCATTTCCCTGGTATATTGGTATTAAACAGATGATTTAACTTACTTCCCATTCCAGAAAATCTTTTACCAAACATGCCTCTTTCTTTTAGACTGCCCCTATTACCAGTCAACTGTAGAACGGGGCCCCGTTTCAATTGAGGGTGCTCTATTTTTAGTGATGCACTGCCGTCATTTTTTACACGGCGATTCATCAAGTGACGGAAGTCCGTCGCCCGCCGGAATACGAAGACAAAAAACCACTTTTCAATAGAGGGCGGGCTTGGGAATGGGACTCTGTTTCCAAGGCGAAAAAAGGCGAAAATTCAATCATTGCGCAAATTGACGGGTGTGCGTTACCTTGGTTACGTACACCCGTCATTTTAGAGCGCCCCCAATTGAAACGGGCCCGTTCTACAGCTGACTGATTACATTTAGTGGAATTTTTGAATTATAACAAATGTGATGCGATCTGTGAAAACCCGTCGGATGTTGCCAGATGTGAACTAGGTACTATTATGGATAAAATAAATTTTTAAAAATTAAAATTAAAACAATTTTTTTTTTTGGTTTCATCATCTTTCATGAAATTTCACCTTCAAAAACATACTTACGTCACTTTTCAAATTAACCTTATAATGTTATTCTATTGAACTATGTATCTTTTTGGCATGTTTTCATGATTTCTTGTTTTGTATATTTTATGACATCACAATCATTTACTCATAACTTTTTTTGTAGTGATCGTAGAAAAATGATAGAAAGCAGTAATCAGCACAATTTTAGCTTTCTTATGATATACACTGGCACTCATAAGTATTACCGCAGTGAATATATCCTAGAAATTCCATCTTCTATGAACAAACCATTGATGATTTTCACTAGTAATGACATTCTATGTCTGCATTATATAGTTCTTCTTCATAAATTCATGTTTGTTGAATGTTATGTTCATCAGATTTTCGACAAAACCCTATAAATTGAGACAAGTCTAAAGCTACACAGTGAAATCCCATAGACATTTGACTCATTATATATTCATGAGCTCATTATCGCCGTGTAACGCCATGGGATATCCTTACTTGCGAAAATCATCTCCAACAAATCATTAGTTTTACATTATTTTATAAAATCTCAGCACGTATAGTTATTATACCAGGGACTTCCAATACTCATTTATACCTAGAACTCGGCTCATGTTTTGAAAAGGTTACTGGAATCTTCCAGAAAAGCTAATATTTCGAGACATAACTTTATTAAAGTTTTGGTTGTAGAAGGATAACTGTCGCGTACTGGGAAACAGCCAATTTTTTTTAAAAACCTTGCAGCAGCAATTACAATGTTACATACAGGGGGGGGGGGGGGGGGGGGGGGGGGGGTGGGGGGAGGGGTATTCTGTCATATTGAAATGTGTGGATAGAACATGGGCTATATAAACACTTTGAACTGATGCACATGATATTTATACCAAGCACACAATGCATTTGTACACACCATTGAGCATGTTGAGCTCGTCTTGGTGAATATGTCTGGTTTAATTGCAATCTTCGTATTTTTGGATTCAGAAAAATGTTCAACGTAGTGACACCCCCTTAGTGAGACGGCTTGTCAAGTCCGTTCAGAAAAATTTGAGACCAACCAAGCTTGACCTACGACCTAGAAAATATTAATCACCGAATAAGTTTAGTTATCGCATGATCCAGCATACATTATTTTGAATTGACTTGCTCAACTCTTTTGTTAGACTTGAATCGCTCGCCCTTTTGGTGCATTCTTTTATGAATGGGAGTTGACTGTTATAATGTGAAAGATAGAGATATCGCCCAATTAAACACATCTGACAATAAGTACGCGTTCGTCTAGTACGGTGGTGTATACATGTAATCTGTTGGGCTATGTTGCTTCACATAAATATGGCACAACTGAGAGACCGACTGACTGACCTTCGTAAAAATGTTACGGTGACTGTCTTGCATGAATGCAAATCATCGTCGCGGTAATTTTAAAAACCGGCTACATGTAGGCCTGTGTGCTGCCTCGCGTAAAATACAGACAATCTGCGGGGTTCTCTGTCGCATTTTCGAACACTGATCTTCAAACCAAAATATTTAAATTGTCTTTTAAATTTCAGGATTTTCTTGAAAATTCAAATTACCTCCTCATCAAATTACCATGTTTTAGGCATTTATAAGTACTGGGCATGCTTTATAGGATATTGCATTTGTAAAATTAGCAATTAATTGTTAAAGCACTTACTTTTTACAAAGAAGGTATAGGTAAGAGAGGATTTTCCCATAGCGTTACAATGGCGATAATGAGCTCATGAATATATAATGAGGCAAATGTCTATGGGATTTCACTGTGTAGCTTTAGACTTGTCTCAATTTATAGGGTTTAGTCGAAAATCTGATGAACACAACATACAACAAACATGAATTTATGAAGAACAACTATGTAATGCCGACATACACTGTTGTTACTTGTAAAAAAAATCAATAGTTTGTTCATAGAAGATGGAATGTTCACTGCGGTAATATGAGTGCCAGTGTAAATATCTCCAATATGAAAAATCCCACCATGTGGTGGGTTTTCACAGATAGCATCACAAATATCTAACATCTACGACAGGTTAAATTAAAGAAAATATATTTTAAAATTGGAGATGGCAGGGATCGAACCGTGTCTCTCTGGCTTTAAAAGCGCGGGCTGTTCCACTGAGCTACCAGGGTGTTACATATTTGTGATGCGATCTGTGAAAACCCGCCACATGGTGGCATTTAAGAAAGATACATAATTCAATAGAATAACATTATAAGGTTAATAATAAAAGTGACTTAAGTAAGTTTTTGAAGTTGAAATTTCATGAAAGATGATGACACAAAGTATTGGAAATAAAAAATATCTTAAAAAAAAGAAAGATTTTTTTATTTTTTTATTTTTTTAAATGTTGATTTTACCCATTATCCCTAGTTTACATTTTGCGACATCCGACGGGTTTTCTCAGATCGCATCACATTTGACAACTGGGATTATGATATCACTGTGAAACAGACAGCAGGGTGCAAATATGGAGGATTTTTTACATACGGAATCAAATTAATACTGCTTTAAAATCGATCCTAACAACAACAAAAATGAATCCTCATTTGAAAGTGCAGATCCTTCCTGTTAAACAAAACAATGTCGCAAACCACTAATTTCTTGGAGATAACGAAGACCACAGATAGTAAATGGTGTGTCAAATTGTAGTAAAAAATACGAGGGGGTATCAAAAAGTTCTTGACTTCACCAAGATGTGAAGGAGCCAGAATTTTTTTTTATATTTAACCCTTCAGACATCTTTAAAAAAAAATCCATTGAAATGGAATGGGGGCGATCCAAGAGAAAGAATCATGTTTTGTAACCATTTTCTGAAGCATCTGTTCATTCTGTTGCATACCAAAATACCAGGGATATGGTGTATGTATCTTTCAAACAAACAAAAAACACCCCAAATCAAAACACAACAGTCTAAAAATAGTACAGGAAACCAATAAAAGTTGATGTTTGTGCATGGAGGGGGGAGGTACCATCTGAAGAACAATCTAGGTATATATGACATCCGCAACTCATTAAAGCCCCAACTAAAAAATCCTCGGTTTCCCATGGAAATGGAGTGATCACCAGAACATGATGTGTACAGAGTAATTTGTAGTGACAGTTCACCATATCATTATGTAATGCAGTGCTACCCAACAAGGACACATGTAGGTTTATTCTAAAGCAAGCACTATTTTTTAGCGGCATTTAATGTTCGTGATGCAGAAGAACCCACATTTTTCATCATGAAATGTTTACAAATGTACACCTTTCTAATAATGTCTAATAAGAATACTAAAAGCTTGTGAGCATGACAATTTCACCAATCCTAGCCAGTCGCGAAATTTTTCATACACATAGATATTCCATGCAAACCTTGACCATGTTATAGGACACAGTTGACACTCTGAGCTTTTCAGTAGTATCTGAGACCACAATTGTAATGTATATAACATCTGGACAGTTGGGAGATTTCTCTTTAGGGACGCACCATTTGATTTTCAGGGGGGGGGGTAGGAAGTTGGGTTCGGGGGTGAATTTTTTTTTTTTTGGCCACCGTAAGGGGTGAATTTTTTTTTTTGCGCCGCCAAAGGTGGCGAATTTTTTTTTTTAATGTATCCATTCATATTGAATTGGGTGGGGGTGGATTTTTTTTTTTTTTTTTTTTACTCATCAGGGGGGAATTTTTTTTTTTTTGCCCACACAGAGGGTGAATTTTTTTTTTACAAAAACTTCCTACCCCCCCCCCCCCCTGAAAATCAAATGGTGCGTCCCTTAGTCAAACAAGATAAGCTATTTAACTCTCTGTTGGGAGTCTAATAACATCTCTCTGATTGAATCATCAAGGCTAAACAAATATAGCTTTGACTCCATCACAGACTGAAGGACTGTTAAAATAAACTGCATAGGTACATGTAATTTACAAAGACTACAAAGTAATTTAGACAATTTTCCATATACTAAAAACAAAATGGCAGCCTCCATGTATATGTAGAAAGACCTAAATGTCCAAGAATATGCAATCTGATGCTATAAGGTTGGCGGGCTTGCCCCGCCAACCAAAAAGTCACTGTGCAAAGTCACACATTTCTCCTACTTTTTATTACCTGTCCACAGACCGCCATTGTAGAGATCCTCAGAGTGACCGCCGTTGATTGATCCTCAGATTTCCTCAGATTGCGTTATTCACCAAAACAGCAATAAATAGTTTAAAGTTTTGACAGAAAGGGGTCAAAGGTTATTACACACCAGCTTGGTGACAATAATCTTATGGGTAACATGGGTTGTACACAGATTGACCTCTAATGACCCCTACATGACCTTTGACCTCAATTCAGTCCTCTCATGTGAGTGAAAACATATTTGTGTATGAAATAACACACCTTTTGTTGATTTGAGCAACAAATGAAAATAAAGTGCCAAAGTTGGTTTAATTTCATGTTTGAATGGAGGAATTCCATTCAATATTACCAATGTTATGATTTTTAGTGAAACAAGGTCTTCTAAAAAAAGAGTGTTTAAGGGGGGACTTAAGGAAGTTTTTTGTTGAATTTTGTTAGTGCTGTAATTATTGAACCATGACTCAAATGTATATAAAAGTATACATTTTTGGAAAGGAAATGGATCAGAGAATCCAAATTTGGCATCAATTTTGACCACCAAAAAAGTAGATTTTTTGAGAAAATCACAAAATTCATTTTTTTGGACCCAATTTTTTTGAACAAAGCTAACAAACATAATTTTGAGTTAAAAATGCCCAAATCACTTGATGATGATGTTAAGACACTACTGGAGGGACAATTTTTTTTTTAATAATCTAATCCAACATTTTTTGAAATTTTGACAAAAAGTGTAAAAAAAATTAAAAATCCATTTTTCACGTTTTTTGGCACTTTTTGGTCAAAATTTTCAAAAATATTAGATAAGCTTTTAAAAAAAAATTGTCCCTTCATTAGTGTCTTAACATCATTATAAGGTGATTTTGCCATTTTTTACTCAAAATTATTTTTTGTTTATAGCTTTGTTCAAAAAAAAATGGGTCAAAAAAGTGAATTTTGTGATTTTCTCAAAAAAACTACTTTTTTGGTCAAAATTGACGCCAAATTTGGATTCTCTGATCCATTTGCTTTCCAAAAATGTATACTTTTATATACATTTGATTAATAGTTCAATAATTACAGCACTCACAAAATTCAAAAAATCAAATCAAAAACTTCCTTAAGTCCCCCCTTTAAGGTGGCAAAAGGATGAGAAGACTTGGAATGGATCTGTTGAATTTTGTGGAAGTTGGCAAGAGGATAACAAGTGTGTTGTTTCTGGAAGGAAATCACCGAGACGTTTGTGAGCTAGGCCTAGTTATGAAAGAAAAAGTATTGAAAGAAAAAATATCATTATTTATAATTTAATTTAAATTACAATGTTTAGGCCTAATTACGAGAAAAAACGTAATTTATGACAAATTTAAAAGTGCACAAAATAACTTGGATTTCCCGGGGCGCGAACTGGGACCGCCAGGATAATTTCTAGTCAATTGTTTTGTAAAGATAAATCACGAATAAGTTCATGAAGTTCCTAACAACAGCTAGTACAGGAAACCCATACGTTGGTGTGTTTTTTTCTTCTTTTTTTGGTGTGTTTTTTTCTTCTTTTTTCCCCCTACCAACTGGGGACAGATAGTGAAACATGCAATACCCTATGATGAATAATACCAACTGATGACAAATATCACTAAGTATGATTTGTTGTACTAAACAACAGCCGAATAAAAAAAAGAAAATCGTGATAATTCATATTCATCAAAAAGTATCAATATTATACAAATAAATATGTGGTCCCCAGCAGAATTGAACTCGGGTTCCTTGCGCGACAGGCGGAGGAAACAACCGCTACACCACCGTGGTGTCATTACATATGCAGAAGTCATAAGTTATAATAATATTGAGACTGTCTGGTTTATCCACTCAATAAACTATTAAAATGTGATATTTAAACTACATGTCCATTAAAACACCATTTTATTTATTGCAATAGACACATATATTATAAAATATAATTAAAATACTAATTTTGCACTGAAAATCTGAATTTGGCGGCGATTGGCGATATTTTTAGCATTTTATACCAAAGTCTACTGCCGGCTGTATTAAAAAGCTCAAATTGCCTGAAACCACAGATAAGGTTCGTTTTTCTATCAATACTCCTTCCTTTATGTATAATACAATTTACATTATTTAGTAAATACAATAATTGTAACGTTTCACGTCACCACTAGCTAATTGAAACAATAATAATGACCCGTGACCTTTCATTTGAAAACTAAGGGGTCCGAGTTAACTCGTCCCCCAAAAATAACATATTCTCACTTCTAAAATAAAAGATATAATGTAACTTGCCTAGGGTAATATAGACCGCTACACTTGTACGTTCAAGGTTATGATTTCAGCTCTAGAGACACTATGTGAATCACTGCTCTGGTAAATTAGTGTATTGTAAGTTCATATTCATCTCTTTTCGGTCGATCTTTGATTTAATTGTGTGCTTTGTTATATAATTTACGGAAGTTCATTATATGATTTATCATTGAGATTACAAGAAATGCCACGCAAATTCTTTAAAAGAGTGTTTTGGCATAGTGGAATATTGTAAGGCATCATTGAACGGGTCCCTGTAGCTTAGGCCTTTGCCACAATAATGTCTTGTAATTTTTTGTATACCTTTTTAAAAAAATTATTGTAATTGTTTAAGTTTTCATTGTATTATTAGGAGTTCCTTTATTATACTCTACCACTGCATGTCTTCAATGGGGACTTTTAAAGAACGCATCGTGCAGTTATTGTCCGTTTTATTATGCTGCACACACAGAGAGCTCATAATTGGTGCGTGACCTCTCCTAAACGCTCTGTACTACAGGTATACGAGGATTGCAAGTTATTTTCATTTTAGCCAAACTATTTACTCAAATTCACCAAAACCCTCGCCATCCCATAGAGTATTTACTTTTCTTTCTTATATCCAATTTTATCAAAGAAAAGTTGGCCGGAACAATAGCGGTTCTCTATTTTTGTACACAGATGTAAGGAATAACGGGCCAATTTGTGTCCATGTATAGCCCATGGCAAAATTGACTCTTAAGATCAATATGAAGACCGCTATATTCATTAGGGCATAGTTTACAAACGGCTTGTCCTAAAGACCTGGAACTCTTTTTAAAGTCTTGCCAAGACCCTCATTTATTCGCATGTCAAAAGGGAATGACGAAGGACATTTAGCGGTCGATTTAATATGTAAATGCTACGAAAGGGCCCAAATATATCGCTATTGAAAATAAAAACTTCCATTTTCCAAAATTTACACCCGACGTGTGTGTGGACTGCGGGGCGTTCGATAGGTGATAATTGGTGTTCTATTGTTAACTTATTGACTGTAACCATCAAGTACAAAAGGTGTTATTTAAATAACAATGTATCTCTCCCGAAATTTCTACGCACAACATTTATCAAGAGTTTTTTCTTGCAACAAGGCTTTAATATCGATAAATTTATCTCTAAAATAATACATATAAGTATGAAATTCAGATGATCATCAAGCAGAGAATATACCTTTTCTGAATCTACAATTATTTTCTCTACATATCATTCCTATTTACCACAAGGGCAGTGTTAAGATGCTATCTCAAAATAAATTTACGATACTCGAAGCCATGCCGTTTTTTTCTGTCACAAGTTTTAAAACTGGTTTAACACTATTTAATCTAGTTTTAACTGCAAAAGGTTGCGAGGCAATTTACATGGACTGTAACTGCACGATGGACCCATACATGATACACTTACACAGTGAGGAATACAAATGGTAGGGTATTCTAAATAGTAGAAACCACCACCAGACTACAGTCATCAAAAAAGTAACTTTACAGGTAATAAATAGGCTTCTAACTCTTAAAATATATATCCTACCTAAGATTATTAAATTATAAAGTTGTTGAGAAATTTATCTTCTTTAATATGAGATATTGCACGCTAGGATCGGGTGGGCACTCAAAAATGTAAGGAGAAGTCCGATTTTCATTTTCACATTTTTATTTTCTACACGCGGACCAATCTACGGGTACCTTATTGATTTCAGGTAGTCATGGTAGTGCAATTGATCGAGGGATGCATGCGCAGGTTGGAAAGTCGGCCGCATTGTTCCGATGGATCACACCCCCCCCCCCCCCCCCCCCACACACACACACGCTACCTGTTATTCTCTCCCCCGTGTTGAAATGTAAATTTGAAATTGTGACTTTACCTTACATTTTGGATTGTCGCTTTTTAAATATTCAACAGATCCTAGCGTGCAATATCTCATGTTAAAGAAGATAAATTTCTCAACAACTTTATGATTTAATATTTCCATGTAGGATATATATTTTTAGAGTTAAAAGTACATTTATTACCTGTATAGTTACTATTTATGACTGTAGTCAAGCAGGAGTCGGGTATAGGAAACAATTTGTAGGAGACACTTAGAATCCTTTTAAGTCTAAGTTCTGTATTCTGAGAGATTGTTAACCCTGATACTTGCTAAATAGATGGCCTTATACCTTCTTCACCAAATAAGTAATTTTATTGAAAATATCCGAAGATTAAAATTTAAATGGTTATCTGGTCAAACTTGAACGATAGGTATACTGTCTTGGCTCATAACAAACCAAAATGAGCATCAATTGCCAGAAAGATTTCTGTTTTTCCACACTGAACATGGCAGTCAGTTTTCCAGAAAAGAAAAGAAAAGTCCAATCTCATATAAATATGTAACTGAATTTAAAGATTCAATTATGGAGAGGCTGGTTTATTTCACTATTATCAGCAAAGTTATTGAGAAAGTACACTTTCACAGTATGGATTGTTATTACTTTGTTCAATAATTTCAATGCAAAATATGTTTCGCGCAAAATCATCATAAGTTAAAAATTGACATCATGAAATAAGTTTTGAAAGAGGAATAAGAACATCAATTATCAGTAATAACGATTTGCTTAGCCCAGTCTAAAACAAATCGAGTTTACCACCTGCAGTTGCCAGTTTTTATGCTCCTGTATCGCTCACGTCGCGCCCATTTCTCTCTTGCCATTCCATTTATTGGCTGTTCCCTTTTTCTGTCGCGCTATCACGTTGTGTCATTGGCGGAGTGATATGTTCATTTTATTTTTCGCGGCGATTATTTTCCAGCCATTCAGCTCACTGTGGCCGCTGTCTATTCCTTGGTCATTGCACCCCTGTTAATTTTTGACGGGCTGATTGGTCTCCTTTTTTCTTCATATGTCTCCAATCTTCCATCGTGGAAGGTCATCGTTTCTTCCAGTGAAGACTGATTAATTTAAATTTTCCCACCCACCTCTCCCTCGAGGTTTTTGTTATTTTTGTCATAAATTGTGTAATGGGATTGCATTGTAACATCAATCGGTGTATGGGCATGGGTTTTACTCTCAAAGTATGACATGTCAAGCAAATTCTAACATAAATTCAGAGTTGTGTGTTTAGTTAATGTTATTTAAAATATACATTCAAAAGTTGTGTCCTGTGTATGGAATCGATTAATTTATATTTGAATTTTGATGCTCTTTCTCCTAGTATAGGTCACCGTTTGTGCTCATGACAGGAGATGTTTGCGGTATGTTATTCAGTCGCGCGTTGAGTATAAAATTACAATAATGACAAGAATTGTCAAAAAGTATACTGATTCCCCATTATAATTCGCCTCCAGGCCATGCCGGTTGCGGAGGTGCGTAAGCCAAAGTTTGTCCGTAGGCTATGCCGCGAGTCATTTTTTCGCTGAATATTAATTACAATAATGACACTAATTTGTCAAAAATGTATACTGATTCCCCGTTATAATTCGCCTCCAGGCCATGCCGGTTGCGGAGGTGCGTAAGCCAAAGTTTGTCGTAGGCCATGCCGCGAGTCATTTTATCGTAACTCATTCCAGTATCAATGTTTGTAAAAGTTAATTAAACGATTGTTTATTGATAATGCATAGTGATGGATATATTGATAATTGTTAGGCTTTCCAGGCTATGCCGGAGGGTCATGTTTGTGAATGCGGTAGACTATGTCGCTGCTAGTTAAAGATTCGTAAATCACATGTATTTTCATCAAAGTGAAATATTTATGTGTGGTACCATCCACCATTGTCCATTGACATCTCGTATGAAATAAATGACCTTTCATGGTTTGGAGTCATCCGCTATTTCTGGTGCCCCGTTTTTCCTCTTCTTTGTATCATGCAAGTGTTTGGGGGTAATGACAATTGTGTATGCTTGGCATAATAAAGAGAGGTTTTCGTTTCATTTCAATTTTGGAATAGCTGGCTGGCAGTATGTAGTTTTGATTGCAATTAAAACTTCTTTTGAGCTTGGGATACACTTTAACCTTAAATAGCGTTGTAGACATGGAATTAAACATCCAAAGCAGGGTCGGAATTGGATTAATCTGAAAATCAAGCTAAATATAATGTAGGCCAATGCATCCTTTAGGCCTATAACTTCTTTGAAAACCTGTTTTTGTCACTTTCAGCATATTTCAATTGATAAAGCTCACACCACTTATAAAACTCACCCATTGCTTGTGTGTTGGATTTCGATCACGACAGGAGCATGCGCAGATGCGATTTTTGTGTAAGTGGTCTGTGATTTTGTCAACATTAAATTTTTACTGTGATGTGATTTGTCGATCTGCATTAAATGCAAAAAGAAACAACGCCCCCGGCTGGCCTCGAACCACCAACCTTTCGGTTAACAGACGAACGCGCTTACCAATTGCGCCACGGAGGCGGTTACTTACTAGACTGTTTTGGTTTGTCATGTTCACCTGTACACTTCCCCGTACACTTTCTTGCAAAGTCGGGCATCGTTTTTTTCTCAAATGTTGCCTGCATATTGCAGTTGCTGTCGACTTAAATCCATGTGCTGTCAGTTGAACTTGGAACCAACGTTTAATTTGAACTGTCTATTTTCAATAAAAAAATACTCCAATACGGGAAAAAATTCACAAAAGCTCACAGACAACAAATAAGCACATCATTTTACTCGACCTAGAATTTCAACCCTACAATTTTGGCGTTACGAAAATATCGATGATGTGAGTGACGTCATTTAATGAGCTCATTAGCATAATTTACAGGGTTCATACAGGTCCTTGAAAACCTTGAAAGTCTTGGAATTTTACTTTTTCATTTTTAAGGCCTGGAAAGTCCTTAAATTCCGAAAAAAGTCCTTGAAAGTCCTGGAATTGCAAAATGTGCTCCCCCAAAAAACATTGACAGCTCTCAAAGTCCCATCATATTGTCATTATTTTGGCGAAAATTCTCTCCGAAGGTCCTGGAATTCTTCAATTATAGTCCTGGAAAGTCCCGGAAAAGTCCTTGAATTTTTTTGCTCAGAAAGTGTATGAACCCTGATTTATGTCCGTGAAATGTACAAAGCAGTTTGATAAGTGCACACCAAACTTCAAAACAGCTGCTTAAAGGGACATTAAGTGGTGTTGAAAATTTTAAATGTTTAAAAATTTACTTCAGAATTCAAGATGAACATTAAAAATTGCCATCATTGTTGTTTCTACTAACAAAAAACAATGCAAAAACACAGCAAAACTTGATTAAAACAATATCATCGCTATTTATTGAAAAACGCCCTCAAATGCAAATATGGTTTGCGTTAGGCCAAAAACAAAAAAATGTTTGCTTGTCCATAGATGGGTCAAAAAAAGTTGGGTCGGTAGGTCGGATTGTTGTTGTTTTTTAAACATTGGTTGTTCTGGCCTTATACCCTACAAACACAAAAACAAGCATGCACCATTTTGAGCCTTATCAATGGCAGACTAATGGCAATGGTTAATTTTAGCATGGTTTAGCTCACATTTGATTTGAAATAACCAACATATTTATACCCTATGACCCACAGCATAGCGTTAGAAACTAATTACTACAGTATTAAGTTTTATCCTGTTCAAAAGTATAACTTTTATCATGTACCATTTCTGAATTATTTGGTCCTTAACATGGAGGTGACATGAAAAGGGTATTGGCTCACATGAGGAGTAATGTAGGGTTCAAATTAAGCTCATACAAATGAATGTTTTAATTATTTTTAATTTTAAAAAAAAAAAAAAATTAGCAAGAATTCAACAACAACAACAAAAATGTCTGACCAGTCAGGACTGCCTCACACGGTCGGTCGGACGAGGACAAGCAAACAACATATAGTATATGGATACTGTCGGACATATAATGCTCGTTGTGGCTCTACGAGCATTTTTGAATCAACGTTTTCTTGTACAAAGAGGGCTGATTTGTCTTAATCCTTATAGGTGTAAGTTTATACACATAATACAATTATTAAAATATACTAATCCCAGTTTTTATCATAATTGAGGGCGCAGCCTCCAACACATCTCTTAGTGCCCCTTTAAGAAAGTATGATATACATCACTTTTAAGCAGAACAATTTCTTCGCCCAATTCAAATATTGCTTCATAAAACATCACCAACAGTTGATATCTATTAATGTTATTGTAGAAATCAAAAGAGGACAAATAAAATGACCTGTATATCCTTTAAATTGAACTTTGTGCAGAACATGTTCAATTATATTATGAGTGTCAAAAAAGGAAATTTTGGTCAAACTTGGAATTTACCATTTTTACAAAAGAGTTCATAATTTCTGAAAGAAACATCATATTTTTATAATTCAAAATTCCTCAGAAAGCTAAATGTATATAGATGTTAAAATCATAAGCACTTTGACCAATAACAATGGTTTTCATGACTAACCAGGCCCGTAAGACACTTTTTCAAAGGGGGGGGGGGGGGCGTTTTCAACAACAACGAATTTGCACCTATTTTTTGCACGATCGAGGTACATTTTGGCTCTAAACAAGCTTGTAGCAAAGAATATTGCATTTTGGGAAGACAAATGTGCGCGTAGCACGCAAACAATTTTCATATGTGTACAAATTTTCCGGGGAAGATTTTCAAGGGGGGGGGGGGGCGATTGCCACCATCGCCCCCCCCCCCCCCCTTTCGGGCCTGCTAACTAAAATGCACCTTACCTGGTATAAATCATCCGGGGACACCCTGTACATCGGCAATGTACAGTCATCACAATAAGTAACTGACCAGGTAATAAATGTGCTGATAACTCTAAAAGTATAACTCCTACAAAAACATATTAAATTATAAACATGTTGAGAAATGTCTCTTCTTGAATTTGAGATATTACATGCTAAGAATGGCTGATTATTAAGGAAGTTACAATTCTAAATGTACTGTCAAGTCTGATTTTCATTTTCACATTTTCATTTTCAACACAGGGACTCCGGCTGGCAAATGATTGATTACTGGTAGTGGTAGTGCCAATTCACCCGTCGATGGCCTGGTTGTTGGATAGTCGGCCGGTGGCATTGTTACGGTCAATCGATACGGCACACACGCTTTACCTGTCGTACTCTCCCCGTGTTGAAAAGAAAATGTTAAAATGAAAATCAGACTTGCCCTAACGTTTGGGATCATAACTTCCTCATTAATCAACCATTCTTAGCGTGTAATATCTCAAATTCAAGAAGAGAAATTTCTTAACAACTTTATGATTAAATATGTTTATGTAGAAGTTATACTTTTAGAGTTATCAGCATGTTCATTACCTGGTCAGTTACTTGTTGTGATGACTGTATGTGTTGTACACCTAACACAAAAAGTTCATGACTGGGTGCTTTGGTGTTAGGTTATTTTTAAAAAAAACGGTAATTGATATAAAAAATTAAGATACACACTTATGAGGAAATCTTCTCCCCGTAATATGACACCTTGTTTATAAAAATTGAGTGTTATACTTTTTAAATAATGATGCTAGAAGTTACTTGAACTAATGGAAACAAATGTTGTAGCAATAATTTTTCAAGCGATGTCATTGATTTGTATTTGTGTATTTAAAAACATTTTAAAAGCGTATGGTGAGGTAGTGTTTGTGTCAGGTATATTATATGATTGGGTGCACCCTTGGCAAATATTTCATTGTCGTGGTTATTTTATATTTAGATTTGTACAATAGTTAGATTTTACATGTTTATACAAGTACAATAGATAGATTTATCGCTCAGTGCGCCTGTGTTTAATGTTAGCACAGCCAATTTTGCCTACATTATTATTTCAGGTTGAGCTACCAGCAGTGGAAGAAACAGAAGTGAAGTGAAAAGTAATAAACATTCACTAATGCGCAAGCTTATGCCAATAAAATGTGACTCCAAGTTACCTGTCACATTCTTGTCAGCTCATAATGAGGCAACTGTCTTATTATTCATAATTTGCAAGATTCCTTCATTTTAACCCTTTTACGAACACTTGATTCACTTTTGTTTGTTTAAGCCCAGATTTCTCAAGCAAATGGCGATTCAGTTCCTTGCATTGATGCCTAATTCTGCATCTTGACATATCCAACTATTTCAAAACTGCTGTGTACTTCATGCATACAAAAAAACATCACAATGAGGCAAAAAATAACCAGTTCTCAATTTTAAGCACTTTATTTTATACTAAAGGCAATCAATATACTTTTAAAATATATGTATGAATCTTGCACACAAAAAACTACAATACATTGTCATTAAATTTCTTTGATGAATTATTGGGGAAATGTGTATTCAACAGCGCATTCATTTGAGCTACTGTTTAATTTCGAAAACTCCATAGCAATATGGTCTGTATCATACGAACGGTATACAGTGATATATACATGCATGAACCTATAGCATTTAAATGTGCACATTTTATACTATTCAAAAACTTGATCATACCGTGTGTTGCAATGGCTCACAGTTACTACTTGCATATTTTACACGGATCAGGGGATCAAGGAAAACTTGGGAAGCAATATGCTATGCATGTAAGTTTTTGACTGACAGAGGGATAAAAAAATGTTGAATGGAATTTTCTCAAAATAATGAATTATTTTCAAATTTTCGACTGCAAACGCGGGTGGGGGAGGGGGATCACAATGCGTGTGTGAGATATCAGGGCCTTAACCGTAAATAACCTATTTTCTTTTGCGCCCTTCCTCTTTATGTACACCCTGACATGCGTTGTATTATGCCAACCTACGTCCTACCATAACGCGGTATTCATTTTTGTAAGTCTTTGTACTACTTTTTTATTTCATTTATCTGTAGTGCCTGTTTGAAATATAAAAATGTTCAGCGCAAAAAGTCTATTTCCATAGGATTGTGTACTAAACAGTAGTAAAAAATGGCTAAAAATATGTGTTTTGAAATGGCTGTAGCTCCAAAACTAAGTCAGTGACCCCCATTTTGTATTCAAGATTCTTTTTTGTAATCGTTCAAACTTTGTTCACAGTGAATATAAGAAATTTCTATAGACAAATTCTATCGTGGTGCATCCTCCTTAAAATAAATACATGGTTTTCATGGAGTTTTCCGTATTGTATGGTTAGATATTGTATAAATAAGATTGTAAGCATGCAAGCAATATTAACTCTTGAATAGGCTTGCAAAAGAGAAATTTCGATCTTGAATTCATGTTTACAAGCGAGCGATAAATAAACCTAGCTGAAATAATCGAATAAAGGAACCAACAATTTGGAAATAACGGAATAAATCGTATTATAAACTTGGAACCAATGCTTAGCACCAAGCTGCCGAAAACGGGATTTGAAATAATCAGAACTCCGATATTTACCGATATTTACTCTTAAGCCCCCTGCGATGGTGGTGTTAACTTTGTCAGAAAACTTTGGAGTAACGTTATATTTAGTTCCGTGTGGACAACTGTCCGGAGTAGAGGAAATCTTTGTGGAATTTTGATTGCTGCAGGGTCTAAATTTACGCCGATCACTTATGCCCGCCTGAACATGCCTACTGTGTTCATTCACATTACTTACTGATAATCAATAGCCATGATACGAGGGTCGGTCAATAAATAATTAAAGTAATCATGGTATGGGATGCATGAGTTATTCTATTTAGAGATCAATACAAAGTATGAAAAAGATCCACTTTTCTACACACCCTGTACAATGACCTTGATATTCTACGTTCGTCTACTTTGACACTCCTCGCCGTCCCCAAATCACCAAGGACAAAGACATATGGGGCTCGGGCCTTCGCGGTACAAGCTCCAGCGCTATGGAACAATCTACCAGAAACAATCCGAAGCATCAAGTTGATCAATCGTTTTAAGACATCTGTGAAAACTTATTTGTTTAACCAATACTACAACTGATTTTTAGAACTTTATTAACTGTATGGTATTTTTGAGTGTATATTTCTTCCGTATTTTATTGCAATTTCTTATATTTCATACTGTGCATAATTTTTAATTTTGTAAATTTTTATTGCTGCTCTCTTTTATCATATTTGTTAGTTGTACGGCGCTCAGAGGCTTTTTGTATTAAGCGCCTAAGAAATGTCTTGTTATTATTATTATTATTATATTGACATTGTGAGATTTGAAAATGTGTAGGCTTTGAGGAAATGTATACTTGTCTTTACTCCTATGTGTGGTTTTCATGGTTAACACGTTTAAGCAAAACCCACATGATTGTTCCATTTTTTGTACATGTCACACAAAGGGGTCCCAACTCAGGCACATGTCCAAAAACTGTGGACAGTGATGATGGGATGAATAAGATATCGCTAAGCCTATAATCTTACACTCGGGAAGGCAGCGGAAAATCTGGAAGGCAATTAAGGATGGGAAAGAAAGGGAGAAGAGGAGACAAACAGGGAAGGAAAGGGACAGAAAGGAGAAAGGAAGACAGGCAAATTAGTTGGCAAATTGCAGTTTTTTCACGCTGGTATGGGGACGCAATGGCTCACCCTCCAACACCCCCCTCCCCCTCTTGTCATTTTCTTACTCAACAGCAAATCAACAAAGGTTAAAATCTTTAAACATGTTGGTTAACATTTTAACCAACGGGAGGTTACCAGGTGAACCATACAATTGGTTAGTTAAACTTTAACCTGTGGTTGGTTACAATTTTTAATCATTTGTTGGTTAATTAGGGGTTCAATAAGGTTTCGGAGTTGTTTATCTTGAATCGACAACGGTAAGACGGGTTTATTTTGCGAGGGCAGCTTTAGATGCCCGAGCAAAATAAACCCGTCTTACCGTTGTCAATTCAAGATAAACAACGACAAAGACCTTGTTGAACCCCGTTCAACAACGACCAAACATATTTACATCATTCAAATGTGAATATCGTTTTGGATAATTAATGAAAACAAGTACAAAACTTGTTTTAATAGGCTTAATTTGACATAAAAAAATAGCTGCTCTTTAAAAATCGAGAAAAAAAAGTTTACGTTTATTATAATTAGGCCCTTATTTGGACATCGTCCGTTCCCCGTAAATGGGCGATCGAACTTCAGAATGGGCTGGGTTACACAAGGTAAACATGAGAGAAGACAAATTATTTCGCAAGTAATTGTGAAATTAAAAATATTTTGTAAATATCATTTTATTCACACACCACCTTTAACATTCGGAGAAAAATTAAATCAAGAATGCGTTTAATTTACACAACACATTTTGATACATGTTTATAGAATATTTGTATAAAATCAAAACACACCCCTCCGTTTCAATAGTGATACGGTCCTGGAGATCAAAGCGAACACATTTCGCCGCGATGATGCAAAAATTGCGATTCTCTTGCGCTCAGGTAGCGACGGTTCGGCTAAAATTGTGGCTTTAGAAGTGTACCTTTACATATGGCCCTCACCAAGAATATTTTCCTCAGGGGTATAGCTACATTTCGGTATATAAAGCTATTTGCTAACTTTAAGGATTTCATGGCGAAATGCATTTATACGCCGAAAAAATGAACAAATTTGTGCGAACATTTTTGTTTGTTTACAATTTTGCGGTTTCCAAATAAGGTTCGCTATCCTAGTAATTTGCATATGAACAGTGGGTTTATCTCAAATCAACAACGCTTTGTTACTGTACTTAAGGTATGGGGGAGTTGTTGAATATGTTTTAACCAACAGTAGTAGTTGGTTGAAAAATGTTGGTTAAACTTTTATTTTATTTTTGCTAAACTTTAATCCAGATAACATTAAAATGTTGATGTTTCATTAGCCCAATATTGGCTTGCTTTCAATATTGGCGCCAACCCGTGGCCAGGATCAACTTTGGCAAAGGGCAAGCCCAGAACAAGGGACAAGGCACAAGATCCTAGCCAAAAGCCCGGGAAACGATAACTTGTAATGCACTTATCAATTGCATCCCGAGCCCCGGGGGACCCGAGGATTAGGGCCGGGACATACATATTGCCCATGTGACGTCCCGGGTACAATCGTGTACGGTCCCCGCAGGGCCGGGCACCATTTTTTGTACGTCCCCGTGACAGTTCCGGCCCCCCTTGGCCGGGACAAAGTGTACAGTCCCTGCCACCAATTTCCCAGGACAAAGTAGTCACCAAGCTACAGCCCCAAGGTCGCTTATTTCTTTCTGCAACCATAACGGAATGCATTTCTATGTGTTCCCTATTTGCTATTAAGCTTATTCCGTCAAGCGCATTGCATTAGAGTTTACTTATAGTAACGACCCGGGGTGTATGTTTGTGTACCTTAGCATACGTCCCCGTTACACGCCCCGGCTACATGGGGCACTGTTTGTATGTCTGTGTACACTCCCCCGCATAGCCGGGCATCATTTTTTGTACACTCCTGTATGGTCCCCGCATGGTCCCCGCCATGCCCAGGTCCCCGGGGGCCTGGGTTGCAATTGATAAGTGCATAACATCGGCCGCAATTTTTAGACCACGTCAGAATTCGTATATGAAATCAATCGTGTCATTTTCCTGGTGGATTTTCGTGCACAGACATGGGAATCTACCAAACAATTATGTGTGGCATCATTTCAAGAAAATCAATAAGCAGATCATAATTATGTGTGGCAAGTTCGTCTGATTATGAGTGACGTGGCAATTTGGTCCGATTGTGAGTGACATGGCAATTTGGTCTGATTATGTGCGACATGGCAAAATGGTCTGATTATGTGTGACATGACAATCTGGTCCGAGTATGAGTGACATGGCAATTCTGTGTGACATGGCAAAATGGTCTGATTATGTGTGATCCAATTGTCATGTCGCACATAATCAGAACAAATTGCCATGTCACTCATAATCGGACCAAATTGCCATGTCACTCATAATCGGACCAAATTGCCATGTCACTCATAATCAGACCAACTTGCCACGTAATTATGATCTGCTTATTGATTTTCTTGAAATGATGCCACACGCACATAATTGTTTGGTAGATTCCCATGTCTGTGCACGAAAATCCACCAAGAAAATGTTAATTTATGGACAAAACCAGCCATAGCCAGTGAGATTTAGTGCCACTTTTTTTTCTGTATACAAATTGGTAAATGGCACAATTTATTATCGTTGCATTATCTCAAGGCCAACAAATTTGGTATCAAAATGTGCCTAACAATTGGATGCATCTTTCTAGCTGATAATTGTTTAAATCCATCAAATATGTTTGGAAATATTCTAGTATATGCTAGGGGAAATTTAAATATTTTGTTGGGTGTATATTCCATGACTGGCTTGTATAATAACGAAGTTATGAGGTACGAGGTAGAAACTTAATGAATGCCCCTCGTTAAAAGATTAATATAATAAAAATAATATAATAATGCTCATTCTTTCCCCGCCCATGATGCTTACGTTCCTGCTTCGTTTTTCAGTTATTCGTAAAGATTCGCATAGAATTCACATTTGTTCCCATATTATGATTGATATTTCTCTTTTCTTTTTTCCAATTACAAAAAGTGCTGCATCATTGACAGCATACCACTCCGACATTTTAATTGCCCAACAATTATAAATTCACACACAATCAGCCACCAGCTTCTCTGGTGCTGTTGAAGCCTCTTATCTTATATGAAGTTTACTTCATATTATAAGAGCTTTTTAGGGCATGTTATTAACTTGTGTCTATTATTTAGTGTTATTTAGAGTTCTTAGCAACACTTGAGTTAGATTTACAAGTTGTCAGCAATTATCCCAACATATTCACTTTAATGGAATCAGTGGCGGCACCAGCCTCATAATTTTGGGTGAAGGGGGGCAAGATTTTGTATTTTTGGGGGGGCGGCATGAAAAAAAATGATGCGCGCACATTTTTGTGCCATTTTATGCTTAAATTGTCAAATTTGGACTAATAACTTATTTGGTATGAAACGCAAAATTTAGCTGTTTTATGCTAAAATTGTCAACATTTGGTCTAATTTAACCTATGTTAGTAAGAAAATGTGTGCACAGGGTGGAAACAAAATGCTAAAATTGGCTATTTTTTCTAATTTTAACTAAATTTAATTATTTTTTTTGGGGGATGGGGGAAAGTGGGGGAGGGGAGCAAAAATATTTGGGGGTAAAATGCCCCCTTGCCCCCTGTAGTGCTGCCACTGAATGGGATATATGAATTACTGATTTGTTGCAGAAAATGATTGAACATTACTTATGTATGAAGGCATCAGGACAAGAAACAACCCACACTCCCAGAGGAAAAGTATGTGGAGGTTAACAATTCACAATTCTGCCAAATTCGGCACCATACTTTTATATTATTTTGTGGTGTGCCTTAATACTATAACAAGACATTTATTTGCACTATTATATAGTATTGTTAAGTTAAATTGGTTTATAACTATGTGGCAGTGAAAACAAAAATCATCCTCCCCAACAGAGAAAACTCGAAAAGACTAATAAACCAAGATCAAATGTGTATTAAAAATTCACCAGGCACGACAGCGAGGCGTGAATAACATATTCCTCCTAACGATAATAAAATTGGTGAAGGGGAATTTTACAAAAATACATCTGAATGAACAACTTATTTTAAAGTAATGTTGTAGCACCAAATGTGTACCAACCTGCTCACATTTTCTCTCACATTGGGTTTTTGCCAGCATATTATTCAGATGTCTCAGAAATGTCCCATCCACCCACCCTGTACATGCTGTAGGCAGTAAAGCTCATGAAAATAGTTGTCTTTTTTGGAAAGCTTGAAGCCTTTGCCCAACCTAAATAACTCCCCCCCCCCAACCCCCCCCCCCCCCCAACCCCCCCCCCCCCCCCCCCAACCCCAACCCCAACCCCAACCCAACCCACTGGGTAATGATGACCCCTTCCAGTATCCTGTAACCTAAATATCATGTTTCAACCTTGAACCACGAGGAGAGTTTTGAAACACACACATGTAAGAATGTTCCAACAATATTGTCCAGGATAATTGCTGGTTGGTAGTTACATCGATAAAAATAACATGTCTTTATCAAAAAACTGTCACATTTTGCATTTCTGACTTCTCAGAATTGAATTATACATAAAACTTTGGTCTAGAAAACATGTTTCATTTCATATTTTATGTAACTTTATTTTTGTCCACTTTTGTCAGTCAAACCAGGGTCAGATCTCGAACCTTGTCATAGGTAAATGTAGGCCTTGTAAAATAAAATAAAAACGATAAAAACTAAATCTGACCTAGTTCACTATGCCGTCTTTATCTATCCAAAATCTTAGGACCTATTCTTAATCAGATACAAATGTTCCAATTTTGTTAAAAGAATAAATAGACCTTTAATTCTCATATTTTCAGGGATGTTTATTACTGTAATTTAGATAACAATCATTTACAATTTGACAAAGACTCATATGTTGCAAATTTCAAAAAGTAACCCCGTTGTGGTCAAAATATAACCCCATTTTGGGGTCAAATGAAATGACCCCTTTGCCAATTGGTCGGGGTTATTGTAATGACCACATACTTGAGGTCAAAAAGTAACCCTGTTGGGGTCAAAATATAACCCCATTTTTGGGTCAAATGAAATGACCCCTTTGGCATGGATTACTCAATAACCTCATTACATGGTATTAAAAGTATCCAGAGTATTGTGCTTTTTTGTCTCGCCTGATGTAATCAGAAAGAGACTATGTTATCACTATTTTTTGTCCGGCGTATGGCTTCCGCCGTCTGCCGTGTGCTAAGAAATACCTTTGTGACGCGATATCTGGAGATCCATAAGGAAGGCCTATCTTGATGGGACTTGGTGGAGGGAAGGGAGGGGGGGGGGGGGTGGTGCGTTCTTTTGCTGATTGAATTTTCAAGGTTATTGGAGGTCATTCAAGGTCATCGGGGTCAAATCGAGGATATTCGCACCTGGATGACGGAGAACAAGCTCCTCCTAAATGACTCAAAAACTGAGTTGCTTCATGTACGCTCTAAGTTCGCCAAAAACATTCCTGATGTTGATATAATCATTGGTAATAGTACCATTACCTCGTCTGAGAAAGTCCGTAATCTCGGTGTTATACTGGACAAGGATCTTACAATGAATTCTCATGTCAACGCTGTCTGCAGAAATGCATCGTATGCCATCCGACGTATTGGTAAACTCAGACGTTACCTCGATAAGGAGAACACCGAGAAATTATTTCATGCATTTGTCACATCTAGGATTGACAATTGCAACAGCATTCTTTACGGCCTACCTGAGAAACAACTTGACAAACTTCAGCGCATCCAAAACATGGCTGCTAGAGTCGTTTCTCGCCGCAAAAAACACGATCACATAACACCGGTATTGTTTGAACTTCACTGGCTCCGTGTTCGTCAAAGGATTGTGTATAAGGTGCTCTTACTCACATTTAAAGCACTCAATGGCCTCGCACCAATCTATTTAACAGACCTGGTGAGGACTTACAAACCGCCACGCTTACTCAGATCAGCGTCTCAACACTTATTGCAACCCGTTTCCGCGAAATCTGTCACTTATAGAAGAAGTTTCTCGATGTCAGCACCAAAACTCTGGAATCAGCTCCCTCTTGCCATCCGCAGTTCGACTACGACAACTCAATTCAAGTCTCGTGTCAAGACTCATCTTTTTAAAGACTCGTATAGTGTTTGATTTTAATGTGTTATCTTCCCACTCTGTAAATATGTGTGTGTGGAATTTTACCGGACTTGCCATATTTTCCGCTTGTGTATGTTTTATCATGTTTTTAACGCACACCTATGACGTCATGACATTGTTTTCTCACTCCATTATTTTCCAAGAATGGAGAGATAGAACAATAACACGCCATTCGTAAATTTACGAATGGAGAGTTATTGTTAAGAATGGAGAGTTATTGTTAAGAATGGAGAGTTATTGTTTAGAGAACAACATCCCTCCATTCGTAAATCGAGAGCCATGGAGAGTTGTTTTTCTCTCCTTAGATATCTCTCACCCCTACAGAAATAAATACAACAATAATTGATTACAGACACACACACACACAGAAGTGAACTCCTTTTTCCAGAATACCATAATTAAATTATCGTATTTTAGCTCGAAACATTTATTTTATACAATACAAATACAATACCATTGCCTTCAAGTCGAAATACCATGAAAATGTATCAACATTCTGTCGTTGCACAATACCATTGCTTTCAAGTCAATATTTTGAACATTTGGATATCAAAACTCTCTTTCTTCGTACAATACAATTAAACAACACCATTACTATCAAATCAAGTCAATATTTTGTACATTTATTAATCGTAATTGAAGCAAAATGTATCCAATTTATAACAAATATACATGTACGTTTGTTATTGTACACACGCATATTATGAGCATTTTATACACTTATATTTTTCAATCTTTATTTTCAAAGACTGTTTTACTAGAACCCTTGTTAATATCACATCAATAATAACATCTTTTGTATCATTAAGTCATATAAACACATAATATTTCTTCATTTATGATCAGTTGAAGTAATTTTCCAGTAAATAATATTGCGACAAAATCAAATGCACAGTAGGATATGGCACGGTCATAAACCACCAAACTTCATAATCATAAATGATGTTCCCCCTATTTGTATTTTACAGTTACTGATATAATGATTTAGACTCATTCAATCCTGATCGGGAATTGATTATTGAAAACAATGCGTTTAATATCAAAGCGTATCTTTAATTCACTGTACATTTTATCATAGTCGTATACACAGAGAATATTAATTCGTCAAAAAAGGGGTCTTATTTGACAAATTAAACATTTGTCATGGAATGTTCGTCAGTTAAACAATATTTTGTACCAATTAGTAGTATTTTTAATTGAATTTTCAACATAGCAAATATTTTCACGACTCATAAATATTTGATTTTCAATGACAAATGAATGAATGACAAATGAATGACAAATGAATGACAAATGAAATGACAAATTAAAAGAATATTTTTAAATAAATAATTAGTCATTTAATATGAATGACAAATTAAATGGCTAATCTTAATTTGTAATTTTATTGATGATAAGTAATTTTAATTTGTAATTTTATTGATTATAAGTAATTTTAATTTGTCATTTAATTTGTCATTCATTCATTCATTAAAAGTTAAATATATTTCAGTCAAGTAAATGTTTGTTACGATGAAAATTAACTAGAAACACTCTAAATGTTCTTTTAGCATCACAAATAAATGTACACCATATTACAGAATATTTCAAACAAACCTGCCATTTTGGATGACAAGTTTTTAATTTGTCAAATAAGACCCCTTTTTGACGAATTAATATTCTCTGTGATGCTATCACATTCTCTTGATTTCATTTCAATATTTTTCATACGTTTTCTAACGTTTTCCAGTTCAATTTATAAATTAAAGTTCAGTGTTAGTGAAATGTGCTTGGTAGCACCAGGAAGACCTGTATTTTCAATGACACTTGAAACAGACTGATGACGTGCTTGATTATTATCTTCATCCGGTTCATTACTTACATTACTGCTACCGCTTGTGCTTGGATTAGCTACTGTTAGTCCTTGGACGACGGCGTTTACCTTGCGCTTTAAGGTGTCGGTTGTGCGCTTGTAATTCCGGACTGCATTGGATCTGTGTCCAGTGACTTCACATATTAATTGTTCATCAATTTGCTCATCATAGAGCCTTGATGCAGCAGTAGCGCGTAGAGAATGGTTTGTACGATGTCCAGATAGGCCTCCCTTTTTGCACAGTTCTGAGACAACCTGGGAAAGCTTGTGTCTGCCAATTGGTGTTGCTGCATACCAGATTGCGCCCTTAGGCTTGGCGAGGGGTCGTAGATAAAACCCATTTGGTTTGTTTTCCGGGCAGTGGTACGTGTATTTCTTAAAGAGAGTAACAAGGCAACGTTTTCTGTCTTTCTTATTCTCATATGCATCAACTACCTTCGGCTTAATTTTGCGATGCTTCAAACCGCCCTGATTGGTCTTAGAGCAATCCTCTGAGTATCGGAGGAAATTGTTTCCTGTACTGTCTGTTAAGAGTTCAAGCTGGGGCTCTTTCCATCTTAAACTCCTGTGCTCCTGGCCACCACGCAATGCGAAACCCAACCATGTAAACCAGGGTGTTAAGAAGTTGGGTAGGATTTGATGATCCAAGGATTTCACTTTTCCATAGCATGTCCTCCTCGTCCACTGTGATAACTTGGGCTTGTTTTGTATGTGCCCCTATACCAGACTGGGCACGCTCCTGCATTTTTCTGTCCAGTGTGTTTTTAAGTTCTAGAAAAGCAGGATCATTCAGGAACTTGTAGGCTATTCCCTTCAGTTTGAAATGCAGCTGGAAACAAATAACCATCTCGTGAAGTGTGTTTCCAGGGTAATGTTCACCATTATGCTTTTTTACCTCACAAAGAAACCTAGATATTGAATAATTCAATTCGTCTTTCGTCATATTGTCGAGATGTACATTGATGGAACTTATGTTGAGGGATGGGTTCGATGAAGCTTGTATGTTTCTCTCTTTTTGCCACTGGTTAAAGAGGTTGACAGCCCAACGGATTTTCCTCTCTGTACTATCAGATAATCTGCATAAACGAAAAACCCAGGAAATAACTGTAACTATATAGCACCAAGAAAATGTTCTTACAATAACAAGAAACTGAAACGCAAGTAGTGTAAATAGTACGACAAAATATATTTAGGTGGTGTCTTTGTGTGGCAAGATAATTATGAAAATATATATGAAGAGCTATGTTCCAAAAGGAATCAACTCCATATAAGTGAAATTAAGGATGTTGCACTTCTTTGATTATGCTAATTTTCTGCCATATATGAAAGATAGGCTACTATTATAATACGTGTAAGCTTAAAAATGGTTTGATTTAATTTGTTTAATTTTCACCGTATTTCTTATGTCATTCTTTATTTTCGGAAACTAGTGGAGTTGATCCCTTTTGGAACATAAATGTTTCGACCAATTTGTAAAAAAAACACTTTACTAAACAATCGTTATTTTCAATTAAGGAACACCTGAAATACATTATCAAATCACATTGAAAACAGAAATCCGAATTCAAATACCTTTTTTTAAAGTATGACATTTTGTTTTTTCTTGAAAAAAAACTGAACACTTTGACAATTTGGCACATTTTTAAAATAAAAACACTTCTGTTTGTGTGCAATTTTATTAACAATTATCCCATACATTTTACGTTTTCTTCATTGCATTTCATTAAGGACATTCTTATCGATGTTTTACCATGATAAAAGAACCATGTTTCTACCATTTTGGCTTACTAAATAGTGAATTATATTCAAATTTCCGGAAATTACCGGACATTTCCTGAAATTAGATCAAAGTGTAACATATGTATTTCGGAACTCTCTTTCATGTTCTGCACCTAACTCAATTTCGACAAAAGGTGGAGTTAATCCCTTTGCTTTTGGAATAGAGCTTTTCATATTTTGTGTTCATTTTCATTTTGCGGTTTCTTTCCAAAACATGCCTCGTTTGTGATTTATCATGTTTATTGTCATGATCTTAATATGATTTTACAACATGTTGATTCGTTATCGTACAAACCGTCTTTATAGAAGACCATCACCCTTACAAATTGACTAAAGAGAGCAAGTGAATATTGTCAGATTTATAATAGTATTCTAAAATAAATTAATAATGTACCTTCGTCTAGAAATGTTGGCCATTTCTTCGTCATTGACTGGTTTGTCGAATCGAGAAGGTCCCGACGGAACCGTAGCAATCTTTTCTTTCTCCTCCATAGCCAGGCTTGCCGCGATCAATTCATCATCCGATATATCGGAAACCGCTGGCCATAATTTCTCGGTTTCTTTTTCCACGTTTTCATTAGGAAACACATCATCATAATTTATTTCATCATTTCCATCACTATCATTCATTTCATTTTGTGTCAGAAATATATCGGAGTCGCTTTCGCTTGCCATCTTTACTAGTCAATACCCAGAGTCAGAATGAGTTTATAATATCTTCAAGAATAATTTCACTATCGTCTCTTTAAAATTACGTAATTTATCAATGAATATGACTACATGATCAATTTATATCTTTCAAGTTTCTTTAAAGTTACAACACTTATCATATACTTTCCTTAATATGTGGTTATGCAAATGTCATTGCCTCTTTTCAAGGGCCTATAATGCATTGGCTATAATGTCATTGCCCTTCAAGGGTCAATAATGTATTGGCGTGTTTTTCACTACATTCGTAAGGCCGGGTATTGGTGTGTTTTTCACTACATTCGCAAGGACAATGCAAATCATGTCAGTAGCTCATGCAAAATTATCCTGAGAAATCAAAAACAATTGTATGACGTCCTAGATGTGCGTTAAGTCGGATAATGGCCTCGTATTCACGCCATTCGTGGAAAAGAATTGTCCTCGGCCTTCTTTTCCACGAATGTCGTGATACTCGTCTATTATCCTTAACATATTATGCCAGTATTTCTTGCTTTTAAATTATTAATGTATAATAGCTTGTTTATTGGTTTTTAAAATGTACAGCGCTTTGAGGCCTCTGCTATTAGGCGCTCTATAAATCTCACTTATTATTATTATTATTATTATTATTATTATTATTATTATTAAATATGTTTAAAACTTTTGTGACGCGTTGTAACGCGATATCTAGAGATCCGTAAGGCCTATCTTGATGGGACTTGATGTCAGGAAAGGGGGTGGTGTGTTCTTTTGCTGATTAGATTTTCAAGGTCACCGGAGGTCATTCAAGGTCATCTGGGTCAAATATGGGGTCAAATAGATCAGTAAGGCCTATATTGATGAGATTTGGTGGAGGGAAGGGGGTTGGTGTGTTCTTTTTCAAGGTCATCAGAGGTCATTCAAGGTCATCGGGGGTCAAATAAGATCCGTAAGGCCTATCTTGATTGGATTTGGTGGAGGGAAGGGGGTGGTGTATTCTTTTTTCTGATTAAATTTTCAAGGTCATCGGAGGTCATTCAAGGTCATCTGGGGTCAAATAAGATCCGTAAGGCCTGTCTTGATGGGATTTGGTGGACGGAAGAGGGATGGTGTGTTCTTTTTGTTGATTAATTTTTCGAGGTCATCGGAGGTCATCTGGGGTCAAATAAGATCCGTAAGGCCTATCTTGATGTGATTTGGTGGAGGGAAGGGGGTTGGTGTGTTTTTTTTGCTGATTAAATTTTCAAGGTCATCAGAGGTCATCTGGGGTCAAATAAGATCCGTAAGGCCTATCTTGATGGGATTTGGTGGACGGAAGAGGGATGGTGTGTTCTTTTTGCTGATTAATTTTACGAGGTCATCTGAGGTTCTTTTTGCTGATTAATTTTACGAGGTCATCTGGGGACAAATAAGATCCGTAAGGCCTATCTTGATTGAATTTGGTGGAGAAAAGGGTGGGGTGTGTTCTTTTTGCTGATTAATTTTTCAAGGTCATTCAAGGTCATCTGGGGTCAAATAAGATCCGCAAGGCCTATCTTGATGTGATTTGGTGGAGGGAAGGGAGTTGGTGTGTTCTTTTTGCTGATTAAATTTTCAAGGTCATCAGAGGTCATCTGGGGTCAAATAAGATCCGTAAGGCCTATCTTGATGGGATTTGGTGGACGGAAGAGGGATGGTGTGTTCTTTTTGCTGATTAATTTTACGAGGTCATCTGAGGTTCTTTTTGCTGATTAATTTTACGAGGTCATCTGGGGTCAAATAAGATCCGTAAGGCCTATCTTGATTGAATTTGGTGGAGAAAAGGGTGTGGTGTGTTCTTTTTGCTGATTAATTTTTCAAGGTCATTCAAGGTCATCTGGGGTCAAATAAGATCCGCAAGGCCTATCTTGATGTGATTTGGTGGAGGGAAGGGGGTTGGTGTGTTCTTTTTGCTTATTAAATTTTCAAGGTCATCAGAGGTCATCTGGGGTCAAATAAGATCCGTAAGGCCTATCTTGATGGAATTTGGTGGACGGAAGAGGGATGGTGTGTTCTTTTTGCTGATTAATTTTACAAGGTCATCTGAGGTCATCTGGGGTCAAATAAGATCCGTAAGGGCCTATCTTGATTGAATTTGGTGGAGAAAAGGGGTGTGGTGTGTTCTTTTTGCTGATTAATTTTTCAAGGTCATTCAAGGTCATCTGGGGTCAAATAAGATCCGTAAGGCCTATCTTGATGGGATTTGGTGGAGGGAAGGGGGATGGTGTGTTCTTTTTGATGATTACATTTTCAAGGTCATCAGAGGTCATTCAAGGTCAAATATGGGGTCAAATAGATCAGTAGGGCCTATCTTGATGGGACTTGGTGGAGGGAAAGGGGGTGTATTCTTTTTGTTGATTAAATTTTCAAGGTCATTGGAGGTCATTCAAGATCGTCTGGGGTCCCCCTAAAATGTCTTGCCACCTTTGCCCCCCCCCCCCACCCAAATTATGATGCTGGCGTCGCCACTGCATAGTCCAAAGGGGGTGGGGTACCATCTAAACTTTGAAGGGCCATAAAACGGAAACGATTCGTTTGTGTTCCGCAATTTTTTTAGTACTGAGTAACATTTGAGCATCCCATTTGAGCATCCCTTAAGGTATTACATCCCTTGCATTAACTACAATGCATACCTCTGTGACAGTGCTACATTGTATCATATGTTTCATCATCATTTCTTTCAAGTCACTTTTGATGAACAGGCGAGATGCGCCGTTCGAGAACCGCCTTGTTTTAATCGTAATGAATGCCTATGTACCAGTTGGTGAAAGAAAATAATTGGGGGTACTTTCAAAATAGGAATATACTGAAGAATTATGTTATGTATATGTAACATACACAATATTTTGGCATAATCAAAGTGTAAATCCCAATTACCTGGACGGGGCACTGATATTGGACAGGGTATAGGTATGTGCCGCCATAAAGAACCCCTTTTTCAACCCTTCTGCTCGCTTTTAAGACCCCCTCCCCCTTTTGAGCCTGCATCAGCTGTTAAGGGGGTGTGGACCCTCAGGTACAGCCTCCGTAAAACTGCCGTAACTTCTTCATTATTCATTTAATCTATATATATAAAAGTATACATTTGTTTGCAGAAAAGGGTTCAATTAATCCAACCATGATCATGAAATTGACCATTTTGGAGAAAATTATAAAAAACACGTTTTTTGACCCATTTTAGGTTTGGAAAAGATAACTCAAAATATATCTTTTCAAATTTGTTCATATTAGTTTTATTATATTGCTAATACAGTTCCCTAGGAAGCGTCTATTTTGTTGTTCAAAATCTTTATTAATTTTGGAATTATTGACCAAAAAGTGCCAAAAATGTGATTTTCATTTCTTGGCACTATTTGGTCGATAATTCAAAAAATATTAAAGTTATATGCGCCATGTGTAGGAGTGCTCATAGTGCCGCGGCAGTGAGCCCTTGCGCAAATTTGGACGCAACGCGTTACCACGGTATGATTACGCGGTAGTACGAGCAAAGCACAATATGGTGCAATTCTAGTGGCATTTTTGAGCCAAATTCAAGAGTTTTTTGCTGTTTATGGAGCCAATTGTAAACCAATTTCACTGGAATATACTTTATCACACTTCCCGTTATTTCCTCTATATTTCATGCAAATTAGGCGCCACTTTGATCACAATCATTGGAGTACTAATGATATCAAACACACACATATTCTATAATCATTTGTTATAATTAAGGTCTATGACAACAATCACAACATAGCAAATATACTATGGGATAAATGTGCATTATGAAATGCATTTGACAAAGGAATGGAGATACAGGTGTTTGTCGCATTTTGGCTTCATCTTAATAGTTGGCAGTTCAACGACTTTAAAATCCTATAACTCTTAAAGGTAGATGACCCGATTTTCAACTTGATGTTTTCTATTTTATATGAAAGGTCATCCTTAAAATTGTTGCATTCCAAAGGTTGAGTTGCATAACTCCAATGGTTCTATTTTTAGAAGCGCAAGGTCAAAAGACATGTGCCCATTGAGTAGTACACAGACTGGTGGTTAACCACCTTTGCAGTAATTCACCACATTTTAGCCTATAATTTCCAAATGAAACATATCTGGCCCCTAATATTTTACAGACATAATGAGAAAAATATGGGGATTCTTCTGATACCAAAATATCTTGATGTGAAAAAAAAAATCATAGCCCCCAAAAAAGTGATCGGGTCATATACCTTTAAAATATAGACCTATGATGTAACTCATGGATTTATTCACACAATCTAAGCACATTTTTGAATAATTTCATTCATGGTGTTTTATCGGTTTGAAAGCAATAAGGAAAATGTTGTTCCAGCGAGAGAGAAAAAATTAATGTTATTGTTCTAATAAAAACAGCGTTAACTTCATAAAAAGAAACATCAAAATGGGTACCAGGTGATATGACATTTTGTTAGCTTTAATACGAGTATGTCAGTGCAATGACTGCACTTAATGTTATTGTTCTAATAAAAACAGCGTTAACTTCATAAAAAGAAACATCAAAATGGGTACCAGGTGATATGACATTTTGTTAGCTTTAATACGAGTATGTCAGTGCAATGACTGCACTTAATGTTATTGTTCTAATAAAAACAGCGTTAACTTCATAAAAAGAAACATCAAAATGGGTACCAGGTGATATGACATTTTGTTAGCTTTAATACGAGTATGTCAGTGCAATGACTGCACTTATGGCCTAAAAAAAAGAAGTTTGTTTGCCCAAACACGACCGACCCATAAAATCTCAAAACCCTTGCCTTTTTTTTTTTTTTTGAGATTTCATTTTTTTTTTTAAATAATGTTTAATGTTGAAAAATATATGTATTCAATGATATTTTCATCTTAATTTGCCAAACTAATCAACTAAACTGCCCTGTAATTTACTTCTTCCCATATATCCACCCTTTAAAACACTAAGGAGATGCAAATCACTGATCACCGCGCCACGTCCCTAACCACTCGGCTAACCTGCCAACGCTCACCTGGGCAGCGATTTTGTACACACATATCAGCTTGGTTGATGACGTCATCGAATCATATAATGCTGTAGATTGCGTGTGGACATCGTTTTTTGCTTTAGTGAATCGTAGTGTAGGAAGGTTAGGGTTTTAAAGAACATTCAGGTGTATTTACATCAAATTGTATAGTCTTTTTTCATTTCTAAAAGTGTCCATAGCCAAAAATAAAGAAAAAAAGAAAAGGTAATCGACCAACCGACCCACTTTTTTCAACTCTTGTTTGGGCAAACAAACCTCTCTTTTTTTTAGGCCTTATCAGGTAATATCAATGTCATTGCAATTACATTGCAATGTCCATTCTAATGTGAGCTGTACTGTAGCAAGATTGACAGTTCGAGTTGATTTATACACACACACCCCTACACAACTGAAGGTAGGGTGGGGGTTGGTGTATATGCACAGAAATGATGTCACCACTTTTTTGTTCATATTATAGGATGACACTTCATCGTGCAGCAACATCTTAAGTGACATTGATGCCCAAAATGACTTTTTTTACATATTTTGAAAGAATAGGTAATTGCGCACATTTTAAGCTAATTTTTAAGTTCTAAAGCAATTTAATTAATTTTTAATTAATAAAAAACAATATCTTAAGTGCACTGCAATGTTAAGGTTGCGGGCAATAACATCGTATCTACCACTTATGTCAGTATTGCACTCTGTTTTCACAGCATTCTAAGTGCAATAACATCATATCTACCACTTACATCAGTATTGCACTCAAGAGATTTGCAAGTGCAGATACGATAGCTAAAAATTGCAATAACTTTTAATTACTTATTTTAACCCAAGATTTTCTATTTACTAGTATATTATCAAACAAACAAAATCTTTATACTTCCATAACATTATGATGTTAATCAAAATGAACAATAATTATGTAAACAAAAATGTTCCTCCTGCAAATATAGCAAAATGCAGATATGGAAATGGATGGGGTGATAGAGCATAGAGTGACAAACTTTTTATTTAGACAATTTGGATATTCAGATTGGGATTTTTGGATTGATTCTCTGTAGAATGTTATCTTGTGGGTATAAGGGAGGGGGGAGGGGTAGAATTTTGAATGAAAAATTTCTCCCCTGAACCCCCTCACCCTCGTCTTCAAATACCTGGTAGGGTAATAACATTATGTTCATTAAAACAAGTGGTAAAGGTGATTAATAGGAAAACTTACCCACCAACTTATGTTGCATCATGACTTGGTCAGTCCATGTCATCAGAATTTTTGTTATTTATTGCGTACGTAACTCGAGGGGGGTAACAATTTACGGTATGCTCTGTACGTATATAAAAATGGTGATAATTTTGGACGACCCCTAAGGAGTAACATCATGTTCATTAAAACAAGTGGTAAAGGTGATTAATAGGAAAACTTACTCACCAACTAATGTTGCATCATGACTTGGTCAGTCCATATTATCAGAATTGTGATCCACTATTAGAACTACGGAAACCAGTGTTGTCA
The DNA here is from genome assembly GCA_035610835.1 of Ophiura sarsii. Lineage (NCBI taxonomy): Eukaryota > Metazoa > Echinodermata > Ophiuroidea > Amphilepidida > Ophiuridae > Ophiura > Ophiura sarsii. The sequence continues at coordinate 10,173,815 of CM069448.1, read as the reverse complement.
GCACTAAGTGAAACAGTGTAGCCAGATTTGTTGGTAGATTTCAGTAGTGGATTGTAGAGATTACTCACATGTAGGTGCTGTCATCCCAGTTCATCAACTTGCTCATCCCCTCTATCTGATCCAGTTCGCTTCCTTAATCCACTGTTTTATATGTTTCCTTATTTGTCAATTATTGTAGCCTCTCCAGTCATCACATGATTATTTCTAGCCACATAATCCGATGTAGCCAAACTTTTCTGCTCACTCGCTCTCCGACACTTTCCTCTCTGCTCTGGTATAATATATCCTTTTGCATGCCTTGTCCATGTTGTTTTTGTGTTCTGACAGTCTTGTACCAAACAATCAAACTGTTTCAATGGTGTGGGATGAGTCACAAGTCATGGTAGGGTTTTCCAAAACAATTATATAAATTGTAATTATAAAAATTGTGTTGTTACTGGCAAATTTGGTACCAAATTGTGCCAAAAAGATTCATCAAAATGTGTATCTAGCCTGTTTGGTCAACAAATAACCAGAAGTCACTCTATAGGGCATACAAAAGGTGTATGACTTTCTTTTGTTGAGCTCTTTATATCTTATCACCTGCCAAGTTACTTTTGTTAGCAATGTGTTATACAAATGTGTTCTTAAATTGATAGTTTTATTTCCCTTAGAGTAATCTTGTATGCGAAATCAAGTGTATAATTTAATAAAAGTCACATTTGTACACGCATTCTGCATTTACGCTTAACAGTTACATTAAAATAAGCCTCAGGGAGAAGATTTTTCTATTCATGACATGACTTATCACAAATTTACCAGTAATACACTGTAGTCATTTGTGTACAATCACACACAGGATTTGATAAAGCCATCAGGGGAAACATGGGGCAAATAATGACAGGGAAAAATAGGATTTGCCATCACCCAGGGCTGAGACCCAGGCCACCGTGGTGAGAGGCCAGACGATCATGTACACGATGGTGTAGTCAGAATCAAATTTGGGGGACAAAGGGGTGACAAGTATGAATTGTGGGAGGAGGGGCAAGAATAAATTGGGTGTGGGGGGGGAGGGGGCAGAGACGATGCAAACAAAGTGCCTGCAGACTTTTCTGAGATTAGCCTAATTTGGTATGAATCATGGTCTGAAACTACACATTTCAGAACAATTTTTAAACTTATATTAGGTAATTGATAAATTAATTTGTGACAAACTAAAATGGGCCTAAGCTGACGGGGAGAAATTTGGAGCGAGGATTATAACTGAGGCTTGCACCCCCCCCCCCCCCCCCCCTTGACATGTGCCACTTGTAGCCAAACATTTCTAGAATGGAAAGAGGATAGGGTACAATGTTGCAAGCTTGTTGTGTTAAAGACTCGCCTATTTAATAAGGTGTAATTTCTATGTACATGCACCTTTTTACATGTACATGTATGTATTGTATTTTATCTCGTTTGCGTCTCGGAATAGTTTATCTAGATTGATCGAGCATTACAAATGCCTTATTATATAAAGGGGAAGAATTTATGGATTTTTGGATAACAAGGTGGTGTGATTTGTGTTACACATGTTTTAGGTATTTTCCGGTCCGACTCTAGCTCTTATAATTTTAACTTTTGGGGGGTTAAAATTCACTCTCATTAAGGCAAAATCCTCTCATTAAGAGTTAATTAGTTCATTGATGGCAATGTCAACTAGAATTTTCAAATGGATTTTTCTCTCATTGGACCTGCTGTACAAAGAGAAGCACACAATTTGAGTGGCTGGATGTATCAATCTGATACTTTCAGGATATGTTGTACGCGTAACAATACACATATTGAGCAGTGAAACTTGATAACAATATTGTAATTTGCATACTACTTACATTTTAATTATAACCTTAATTTAGGCATCATAATTATAATGAAATTGTTGTTTGTCACTTTGGAAGATTCCTATACTAGTCAAATTTCCAGTTTGAATCCACTACATATAATGATAAATAGATACAAATGATAAACATTATAGTGAAAAACATTTCTTTAATTAGTTATCTGACTTAGTAGCTTTCAACAATTGAGGACCCTAGATCTAAAAGGGGGTTAAGTCACAATCTTGTGAAATTGTAGTTAGTATCAGTTTTCTGCTACAAGGAGGATCTCTGCACCCTCTGTTCAAATGTTAAAGTTAAGTCATGCGGTAAAGCTGTGTAAGAGTCCATGGGAGGTAAAACCCGAGTGGGTCAAGTCCACACATGGACACAATGAAACCCAGTTTTTGCCATTTTTTTCAATGTGACTTAACCCCCTTTTAGATCTAGGGTCCTCAATTGTGATACCCTCTTTTAGATTGTATTTAGTTTATCTGTAATTCCAAAGGTTAATGACCTAAAATGCTCTAGCATATCTTTAAAGCATTAATTTACAGACCAAACATTATTTAATGTATCCTTAAAACAATTTGAAACATGTGTAAACATAGTATTTATTAATTATAAAGCCATTAATTAATATTGCGCTAATTGATTGATATATGATATAAGTGTTAGAGGAATTTGTATTTATTAGCTATTTATCTTTAAAATAAGATATTTATGAGGCTGATATGATATGGGGATATGAAAATATAACTTTTTATTCAAATCAACACTACGCAAATCTTTTATTTTCCTTTGCTAATACATTGCCCTCAACCACCTGAGCTGAAACCCTGCATTTTCCAACGTCTGTTACATTGTTATTAGAATTCACATTTCAATGCCACTTCTCAAAATCCTATCTGACCTCTAACCCTGACACTGTACCCCTTGTCAGATACAACTGTCATGGTATGGTATTCCAAAACAGTGCCCCAACTGATTTATTCAGACTAAGAGGTACACAGATTAATCTGTTTGCATTGGAAACTATTACATGTTGGGATACATAAAAATACCAATGACAACAACTTTTGGTTGTACGGGGCCCCAGACAGTAGCCCCAAGCCCCACATGCCCGAACTGATTTATTCAGTCAAAGAGATACATGGACGAATAGGAAGTATTACATTGTTGATGTATATAAAATGCCAATGACAGACAGCTTTTTCTATACACAGTGGCTTTAACAGAGCCTCAAAAGACCCCAATGGTTTATTCAGCAGAGACCCGGAGGAAGGTACATGGATTGAATCTGCTGCCCCACCCCCTACAGTGATCAATGTCTTTCAAATAGTACTATGAACTATTACACATAGGGTGTACAAAAATACAAATGGCCACACTATGGTGTTTCGCAGTCATGCAATATTCTCCCTCGTACCGTACTATAAGAGCAATTGACAACATCTCTCAGTTACGTTATAATCTTAAGACTCGCATTTTTCCATGCTAATTTGAGCTTTTTGTCATGCGCTATGATCTAGATGGAATAGCGTCTTGTAAATATTAATCGTTATGTTATGTTTGTATTTTTGTTTATTATAGGGCCCAGACAATAGCCTCAAAGGGCCCCATGTTTGTTCCCTAACTGGTTTATCCAGTAAAAGAGGTATGTGGATCAGTCATATTGCATTGGAATCGTTACACATTAGAATGGTGTGCAAAACCTTTTTAGGTACAATGGTCAAGACAGTAGTAGCCCAAAGGACTGTGTGACCCATTACAGTCCAGATATAACTATACACCTAGCACATAAAGTCCCTGACCAGGTGCTTTGAGGTTGGCTAATTCAAAATATATGATCGGTACCAAAAATCTGAGATAAACTTTAAATGAGCAAATTTCTTCTCCGCAGTTTGATACCTCATTCAACAAAATCGAATGGATACTTTTAAAGTTATGTCGATTTCAATGACCGCGCATGCAACAGAAAAGTTGGACTAGGTATAGGAAATCATTGATTTGTGTGTGATTTACCACTGTCACTGAAAACTCACAGCTTATCAGCTAAGACTTGTATTCTTCACAGCCAGATACACCCTTTGTCCCGCACATTGCGGTTATCACTAAAGACCCATTCATCTGTCTCGTTCAGATAGCACACAGTTATGACAGTAATCACACACAAATCAATGATTCCTATACCTAGTGCAACTTTTCTGTTGCATGCGCGGTCATTGAAATCGCCATAACTTTAAAAGTATCCATTCGATTTTGTTGAATGAGGTATCAAATTGCGGAGAAGAAATTTGCTCATATAATATATATCTCAGATTTTTGGTACCGATGATATATTTTGAATAAATCAACCTCAAAGCACCTGGTCAGGGACTTTATGTGCTAGGTGTATATTGTATTAACTGATCGTTGAAATAATCAATGAAGCAGTTTTTAAATATACTTGCATTTTGTAACTGAGAAAGAAACCTCAGTATAACAATAGATAAAGATTCCAGCTCCGGGACTATAACCTTAACCCTACTATACTACACCACATGGCAACAACATGGCCAGCCTGCTTTTATAACCCCCGTGCAAGTTTTTGGAAGAAAAGATGGACCAGGCTATATACTTGGCGAAGTATACTGAGTCAGTCGGCCCGTGTGCTGGGGTCAGGATGACTTTTCTCAGTTGGAAAACAAATCTGTTGCCGTGTGGTGTAGCAGAGTTAGGGTTAATGGCTAATTGTGAATGGGCAAGTTAATGTGATATGTGAAGAGCTGCTCGGTGAAGGTATGTATGAGTTATGATCCTCATTCCTTCCCTATTTTACACACGGCCCCTGCGAGGGTGCTCAAATGTGAAGACTGGAAAAAATACAGTTCCGAAAGTGTGCGCTGATAAACTCGTGAATAAACATGAGCTTATTCACGAACCAGTGCGCCAGTAGTTTCACGCGGCGTTGTACATCGCGTGGCGTGATAGGGCACACAATTTGCATCCCTGTGACGCAGTGTGACGATCGGTCGATGCACTGCCTTTGAATTGGACCAATCGGATGCTATTTCTGTTGTTGCTGTGTACAAATGCGCATGCTCAGTATTGGTATGAATATTCATTGCTATTGCTCGTGGAATTCCACGAGTAATTGCACACTTTTTGGACGTACTATTTTCCCAGTCCCTATATTTGGTCCGCCATTTTTAAAGATGGCGGCTATATAGAGGGACGTGGGTACCCACCCAGTCTTGGGCTGACTGCTGAGTTTGAGTGTGTAGGAAAGTTTTAATATTGATGAGTTGTGAAATTGTGAAATTTAGATACAAAAATGATGTGCTTAAAAGGATTTACTGATTATATTTTAGGGGTTTATTCTTCAGATGAACATTATATAACCTACTTGTTTGGAATATGTTTAGAATACTCGGAATTACTGTAATATCTTCGTATGATTACATTATTGCACTATGCTGATTTTAAGCCAAGCCATTTTGCTTGTTTTAAATTCGCGATTTGAAAGTTCATTATGATACACAAAGTAAATATATAAGCATATTTTTATTTCGTGGTAAGCTGCTTGGATCGAGAAAAAAGTGAAAATGAATGTAGCCCAAAAATGTCCACGTTTACAGTATGCACATGACCTCAGCAAGAGAGCATATGTTAGAGATGGACACTCCCAATTAAATGAAATCATGCCTTTCTATTCATTGCCAATAATGTCTATCAAAATTGATATCAATGTACACAGGCATGTAAATTCATACGCTCTTAGTAGATTCGAAAATCGAACCAATCAGAAAGCATGCAACTAAATTAGGCGGAGTATGATATTAATCGCACAACCAGACCAATTTCATAACACCATTCAATATGGCTTCAGACCTGGGGGAGGTACTCGGATTTGGTTTGGTGGGGGGGGGGGGGGTGCCGCTGGAGATTCAAAACCCCTAACCATTTCTAAGGGTGATTTTGTAAAACACGGTACCCATTTCTAAGTATTTTGCTTCATTATAGACTCAATTTTCGCAACATTTTCGGGAAAAATAGACCTATTTGTAAAAAGTGACCCCATTTTTAGGGATTTTCCAGCACAAATCATACCCCATGTTTATGGATTTTTTGCAAAAAAGCGACCCTTTAGAGCTGCACATCCCTGTATACCGTATTAGGTGATACAGACTGTTTCTAAACCTCATACATGATACAGACTGTATCTTAACCTCATATGTGATACAGACTGTATCTAAACCTCATATGTGATATAGACTATTTAAACCTCATATGTGATACAGACTGTATCTAAACCTCATGTGATACAGACTGTATCTAAACCTCATATGTGATACAGACTGTTTCTAAACCTCATATGTGATACAGACTGTATCTAAACCTCATATGTGATACAGACTGTATATAAACCTCATACGTGATATAGACTGTATATAAACCTCATGTGATACAGACTGTATCTAAACCTCATATGAGATACAGACTGTTTCTAAACCTCATATGTGATACAGACTGTATCTAAACCTCATATGTGATACAGACTGTATATAAACCTCATGTGTGATACAGACTGTATCTAAACCTCATAATGTGATACAAACTGTATCTAAACCTCATATGTGATACAGACTGTATATAAACCTCATACGTGATATAGACTGTATCTAAACCTCATATGTGATACAGACTGTATATAAACCTCATGTGATACAGACTGTTTCTAAACCTCATGTGTGATACAGACTGTATCTAAACCTCATATGTGATACAGACTGTATATAAACCTCATGTGATACAGACTTTCGCTTTGTTGTTCAGCCACGCATATCTGGCTCAACACAGCCCTAGTTCCTTGTTCTTCATTCACAGATCATATCGTTTCTGCGGTTCATACCAGAAGGTTCAGAAAAATTCCCCACCCTCCCACCCTTGTTACAAGTGGTTGGAGGAGTGGAATCTGTCCGCTAGTCCGACGGACCGCTAGTCCGACGGTCCGCTAGTCCGACGGTCCGCTAGTCCGAACAGTGATTTTCCTATACCTTGAGGTCCGCTAGTCCGAAAATAAAATAAGGTCCTCTAGTTCGAAAATAGGGCCCGCTAGTCCGAATTAAAAAATATATCCGCTAGTCCGAAATTGAAATAAGGTTCGCTAGTCCGAATTTTAAAAGGGCCGCTAGTCCGAAATTAAAATAAGGTCCGCTAGTCCGAATTGAGAATTATATCCGCTAGTCCGAAATTAAAATAAGGTCCGCTAGTCCGAATTGAGAATTATATCCGCTAGTCCGAAATTGAAATAAGGTCCGCTAGTCCGAATTTTTTTTCTCTTTCTCTCTTTCTCTTCTCCTCTTTCTCTTTTCTCTTCTTTTTCTTCCCTTTCTTTTTTTCTCCTCTTTTTCTCCTCTTTCCCCCCTTTTTCCCTTTCCTTCTCCTGTTTCCCCCCTCTTTACCCCTTTTCACCTCTTTTTCTCCTCTTTTCCTCATTCCCCACCCCCCCTTTTCACCTTTTATCCCTCTTTTTTCTCCTCTTTTTCATCTTCCTCCCTCTTCACCTTCTTCCACCCATTCTTCACCTTCTTTCCCCTCCCCCTACCTTTTTTTCTTCTTTTCTTCTATTTCTCTTCTTCCCCCCCCCCCCCCCCCCTTCCCCTTTCCCCCCTTTTTCCCTCTACTAGCAAGAATTGTATTAAACATTATTAACAATCATTCATGTAGGCTACATCATTCACACAATTTCATACGTTACATATGGCTTTGTATGGTACAAACACAGATTCATATTGTAGCATTGTTATAACGATATTGACCCATCATCAAACAACGCTGGTCACTCAAGGCTGATTTGATTACAATAGAATAGTAGGCCTATACAAGAAAAAACATTTAAAAAACATATTACATAACACTTTTCATTATTAAATAATTATAATGGTTACTGCATGATGTTAAAGACAATTTTAAAGGGTTGAATCCAAATATATACAATCTAATGTTTGTTATTACGTCAACCGAAACAGACGATTCCAGTTAGCCGATTTTTATTATATTGTTGAAGTGCTTGTTGCTTATTGCTGCTTAATTTTCGGCATTAAGATCAAAATAATTCATATTTAAAAGGTTGAATCCAATCTGATATTTGTCATTACGTCAACCGAAACAGACGATTCCAGTTGTTATTATATTCTAATTTGCAATGGGCGGTATAGCATTAACGTTGTCAATCCTTTATTGTGAATGAGACTCATCGCTTTGCTATTTCATTTGACTGTTTGAATTTTAAAAAAATATAATATTCAATATTTGAACGTATATAATATTTGTTACAACATTGTGAATGAAAGAAATGAACCATTACTTTTCAACAAATCATGTATGAACATTATGCCTTTAACATACCAATGATTATATCGTTCAGATTGAATTAACCAACCATTATTTGCCATGGAATTATAACCCATATTTGCGCGATTTGATTTCAATTTTCATCAATTTCATATCACATAAGTTCAATTTGTCACACAAGCGTCTTTTGGGAACGTATTAAAAAAATACAATTTAAGTTCAAAAAGTCACAATATTCACAAGTTTCGCGTGCATTTTTTTCTTCTTCAAGATTCTACATCAAAAACAATTTGATACCCTCCCCCCTCCCCCCCACCCTCATATTTCTTTGCTTCAGCCGCCACTGGCAGACGACGGTGGATACGAACGGCCGTTAATTTTGAATTTCCGTTTGGTTTCAATGTATGTAACAGTGAATTTTGATTATATGATTATGACCCAATAAAATTCATCACACGTTGGAACTAAATTATTTCATCCTAAAACCACTGAGGATGGCTAACCATTCGCATTGTCAGTATCATTTTTTGAATTTAAACCGGTGTTAAGCGTTCGTCCCATTCACTTGATCACGTAACCTCGTTCGCATATTTTTGCCTGAATATTCGTAAATACGCCCGTGTCCAGCGTCGTCTGGCCACTGGTTCAAACGTTTAACCGCCCTCACAGGCGCTTGGGTTATCATGCTATCTCGGATAAAGGCATTTAGTGCAGACGATGCCGGACATAGGCCCGGCCACGCTTGCGTGTCTCGGGAGGTGGTTTGGGGATGTAGAGAGTGTTCGACAGAAGGGTGTCCCCCTCCAATTCGACGCTAATGTTTTTCTTCAAATTCATGCATTAAAAGAATGCATTTCCCTGCCTATTTTGTAACACTTATATTGCTGGTCAATATTCGCGCGGAGCGCGCACAATTGTTGAGTTCTAACTAAAATGGTCATGGAAAATTCTCCTGATAGTAGGAGCCCCAGGCGTCAAATTTAGTAGTTGACCCCTGACCTCCGAACATACTCCTAAATTAAAATGTTTACGACCGATACATATCTTATCTACAAGAATAAAGAGTCCTGCTCTAAAGATTCTCTTGCGAAATTATGCTATGGCGATAATCATATTCCCCATGCATTCACATAGCAGAAATGAAGTAATAGAATCGCTCGTAAGGGTTTGAGTAGTATATTGACCATAACACTGAAAGGAAATCTAAAAACTACATAAAATCATGTTGATGAATTTAAAGAAATAACTACTTGACACATTATATTAGCTTTTTAACATTAATATTGATCCAAAATGTGATGGAACAATTGAAAAAGTTAGAAAAGCATTTTTTAACCCTTTTCTGACTTTTTTCAATGTTCTATTTAGCTATATTTACCTGTAACATTGACCGTATTCCTATAAACAACTCTCTCAGCTTGTGAAGCAGTTCTTCCCCATAGGTATGATGTATATATAGTTATACATACTTTAACATTTATTTCAACTTTTTATGGCGATATACTACCCCTACCCCTAACACGAGTTGTTTTATGTCATTTTGTTCATGTGAATATAAAGGGGAATACAGGTATTGACAATAGCATGAATTCGCAAGAGAATCATAAGAGCAGGACAATTTATTCTTGTAGACAAGATATGAATCTATCATAAAAGTATTCCTTTTGGAGTAGGCCTATGTTCGGAGGTCAGGGGTCAAACCATTTTAAAGCCGAATTTACTAGCTCTGGGGCTCCTATATGAAGCCAACTAATCATGCTTATAAAGCTTAAATAATGAAATATTAAAATTATTACTTTTTGCGCGGAGCGTACAAAAAATTTCATTTATAACACTGGTCCAGTATGATAATAACGTCCCCCACCTAATATTTAGAATTTTTGGTGTGGTTTTTGCATTAAAACTTTGGTCCAGTATGATGTTTTTAACGTCCCCCACATATTGGTCTGATGGCCAATAAAATGTTAAAAACCTGCAGAAAATATTCGCGCGAAGCGCGCACAATTTTGAATTTTTGAACTAAAATGGTCATGGAAAACTGTCCTGAAGCCACCTTGTCAAGCTTGAATAATGAAACATTGAAACTAATGCGCAAAGTACGCAAAAATTGACATTTCTAACACTTAAATTGGTCCAGTAAGCCTATATGCCTTCCTAACGTCCCCAACATAATATTTAGAATGTTTGGCATGGTTTGAGGGCCATTATAATGTTAAAACCTGTAGAAAATATGCGCGCGGAACCTTTTTCAGTTTTTTAACTAAAATTGTCATGGGAAAGTGTCCTGCAATGCCATCTTGTTAAGCTTGAATAAGGAAACATGCAAACTAATGCGCGCGGTGTACGCACAAATTGACATTTCTAACACTTAATTAAATGGTCCAGTATGATGTTTTAACGTCCCCACATAATATTTAGAATATTTGATGTGTTTTGAGTCCATTATAATGTTGAAAACCTGTGAAACCTGTTAAAAAAAAAAATGAGCGCGAATCGAGCAAAAAAAAAACCCCAGTTTTTGAACTAAAATGGTCCAGAAAAAACATTCCTGCCCTCTTACTTGTTAAGCTTGAATAATGAAACATGAAACTAAATACGTGCAAAAATTGGCATTTTTAACCCTAAAAAGGTCAAGAATAACGTTTTTAACGTCCCTCACATTAAAATTATGGGGACGTGGCCCCGTACCCCACTTTTGCGCCGCATATGTCCCTACCCTTCCTCCCCTACCTCCTTCTCTTCCTCCTTTTTCATCTATTCCTCCTTCTCCTCTTCCTCCTTTTTTCCCCTGGATACGCCACTGCATGCGTGATGCTATGCCCCGACACGCTCTTGTGTCTGGAGTTGGAGGGTCCCCCCCAAGTGGCGTGCGCAAAGGGGAGGGGGGGGGGCAGGGGCACGAGGCACGTCCCCCACCCCCAAGTTTGGTCTATCAGTCGGAGATGCCAGTCGGGGGAAACTACTGCTAGTCGGTGGCTGGGCCGTCAGTAGAGTGGTTTTTGTGTTGGGAGGTGAGTGTAATCCAAATTGACAAATAGTCGACAAATTTGAACATGTAGTCGACAAATTTATGCATCAGGTTGTTAAAAAAGGATATGTTATATAGAAATATGATGAAAACGCTCATAATTGTTCATTAGGTGTTAATTGTGGTGTGTTTTTGACTGTGCGATTTTGTGACGATGTGATTTTGTGACTGTGCGAATTTTTTTGATTGTGCGAAATCTTTTTGAACCTACCTCCCCCCCCCCCCCTCCACTTACGTGAAATTCACGAGGTTACTGCCAAAAAAAATTGGGGCTACCTTTTACTATTTTTATTGTACATCGGGGGAATTGAGAAGAATCCGAGTCGGGGAATTTCATTTATTTCATTTGTGCCCCCCCCCCCCGTCACAATATCCTGCGCACGCCACTGCCCCCCCCCCCCCCCACCACCACCCCTCGACACTGATTTTGATGTTGAAATTTACGTTTTAAAAGAACTATTGTTTTCCCTGCATATTTCCGAACAATTAAATAAATTGCTGGTTTATTCTTAGTTCAACGTTGTCATTTCCCACCAGTAACTCTTGTGTTGGTGGTGTTTTAGTTATGTGACTATAAAGTGACTATCCATGCCTGCGCGAAGCGTTGGCCCGAATACGCTTGCGTGTCCCAGGGGAGGGGGGAGGGGCTGTCCCCCAACCCCTCGACACTGATTTCTTTTTAAATTCACGTTATAAAAGAACGCATTTCTTTGCATATTTGTGAACACTTTTATTGCTGGTTAATTCTTAGTTCAACGTAGTTATTTCTCACAAGTACGTTTTGTGTTGGGGGTGTTTTAGTTGTGTGACTATCCATATCCATAAGACATCCACAATAAATCTCAATATTGGCGAGCTTCGCGCGCGTGCATAATGCAAGTTTCAACATCAAACACAATTTTTTACCGACCGCCCACAACCCATAACCCCCCGGGGGGGCCAGTCAAACATAATAGTGTACACACGCGTGACCAAATTTTTTCCAGACACCCCTAAACAAGTTTTACCCTGCAAGCAAAATTACCCCCTTAACAAGTTTTTAGCGCGCTTTCCTTGCAAATTTTGACCCCTAAACAAGTTCTTGCCAGAATATAACCCCTAAACAAGTTTTGTTTGTTTTGTCTGTAGAAACGAGTGACACACATGCGTTCTCAAATTGGAAATGAGACGCTCAAAAGAAATCGCAAAAACGGTGATAACATTCTTCTGGGAACGGGGAACAAAACAAGTTACCCTAAACACGTTCGACCGGTATTTTAAGCCACCCTTTTTCTTGAAAATCAGCGTTTTTGATACCCTTAACGCGTCACGCGCGTGACGCGTCCAACACTGAAAAAACACCCCTTTTTACGCGTTTTTTTGGTCACGCCTGTGTACACTATTATGTTTGACTGGCCCCCCCCGGGCATAACCCCCCCTTTAATTCTTTGCTTCAGTCGCCACCAGACGACGGTGGCCACGCGAAACCTACATTTTGAATTCGTATTGGAATAACAAGTTATCGCGAATGTTAATTTTTAAATTTAAAAAATGATACTACTGACACTGCGGGGGACCCATTAAGGTGCGGGATTGTAAGTTACAATACCGCACGGGATTGTTATGCGTCGTTCTTTAAAAAACTACCACACTCAATGCATCATGTGTCAGGTGAATACACAAAAGTTACAATACCGCACCTAACTCGGGGGACCCGGGGTGGTTAGCCACCCACAACGGTTTTGGATTGGAAACATTTTCTTCTAACCTATGATGAATTTTTCAAAATGATTAGATCAACATTCGCGATTACGTGTTATTCCAATAAGAATTCAAAATTTAGGTTTTCGCGTGTCCATCGTTGTCTGGCCACTGATGCAAACCTTTAACCGCTCTCAGGCGCTTGGGTTTTAATTATGGATAAAGGTTTATTCAGTCCATACCATGCCGGACATATATGCTCGTTCACGAATATTCAAGATTAAATTATATGTAGGCCTACATTGTACGGGGTGATGTGATCAAGCCAATGGGACTAACGGTTAAGGACGGACTAATGAAATAATTAAGTTCCACCGGGTGAAGAAAGTTCGGGGTGGGGGGGGGGGGGGCAACGGATATACATCATTCATCAACATTTACAAAATGTTCACCGTCGTCCGATTCATCCTAAAACCGCTGGAGTGTGATAACCAAATCCAGTCTCATTATCATTTTTGATGCGAAGTTCCTAACTTCCTGTGGCGGCACTGGGGTGGGTGCGGCAAAAGGGGGAAAAGAATTGCTTTTAGGGGGGGGGGGCATGACAAAAATTATGCTCGCGAAGCTAAAAATAGTCAAATTTGGTATAATACTAACTAATTTAGTATGAAAATGCGCTCTTGCGCGCAAAAAACTAAAAGCTGTTTTATGCATAAATTGTCAACATGGTATAATTTAACCTAATTTAGTAAGAAAATATAAGCACAGCGGGGGAAAATTGCCTTTTATGCTAGAATTGTCTATTTTGTTCTAATTTTAACTAAATTGACAGCCAGTCAGCCTGTATCAACTGACACGACTCAAATATTGGGTGTGAGGGTGGGTGGTGGTGGGTTTTACCCCCTCCCCCACTAAACCTCCTAACCCCTCTGCAGGGCTGTCAACTTTTGGGATTCGCTGGGAGGGAGAGTCCAAAAAAAATCGCACAGTCCAAAAGGTAGGCCTACAGCCAGGGGCGGTACCAGGTTATTTGTATAGGGGGTGGGGGAAAATCAAGGTTAAAAAACTGAAATAGTGAGTAACTATTGTGAGTAACCAAAGAGTTGCAAAGCACCGCCCTCCGCGGTAACTAACGCGGACAGGGGGGAGTCTGAGGGGGATGTGCCGCCCTCATAATTTTGAAGATAAAAATCAATTCTCGAACCCATTTGGGCAATTTGGTATGTACTTTTGACCGATTTTCTATTGAAATGCCATCATTTCCAATCAATATTGGCTTTTTATCTAAGTTAGACAGCTATTTCATTATAGGCTATGCGAGAAAAAGGAAGTTGTGCATATTTACTGATGATCTTTTCTTGATTTAAGCAGTAGGCCTATAGATCATTGGTTCCTAACCTCTTTGGCCCACGACTCAATCAGACATATTTGGTCAGAACCCTGACCCTCAAAATGAATTGCGAAAAAATTATCCCTATTGATTAAAACTGAAACTGTTAAGTCATATGATGCGCGCGTAGCGAGCATAATTTTTTGCGTATTTGAACGGTTCTTTTGGGTTTTTCTAAGCGTTTTTAGAACGAAATATGAAAATGGTTCCCCAAAAAGCTATATATATGACCCCTCTCTTTAGGTTCGTTATTTATTTATTTTCCGACCATGATTTTTCATACTATTTTCGACGAATTAGGTTTTTGATTTCCCCGCTTGACGAAAGAATTTTACTAAAAAACTCTTAATTTCCTCCGAATAAGTATAATCCCAACCCCACCCGAATGAATTAAGTTCCGGGTTACCTGTTTCCGGAAAACATGAGCGCGAAGCGCGCGAATTTTTTTCCTATATACTCAGTTCTGGCTATAATTAATGTGTATTTTGGTTTGAAATGGGCTTTTAGAATGATATTTCTGGACATATGCACGCATAGCACACGAATATAAATGTTCTTGCATACGTACTCATTCATAATATTTGTTAAGAATATGGTTTCGATTCCTTCGACTGAAGCCTTGAAATTTGATAGAATTAAATATATAAACCCATGCAATGTCTATCTGTCAATTTATAAGGGGTGCATGCCCCTCCAAGCTTTGATTATATCAGCCACCCCCCCCCCCCCCCCCCCCCCCCATTTGGACACGCCACTGATATCCCAAGTGGGTGCAACTAGGCCTTTTCAATATACCGATAGACATCTGTTTTCCTTTCCTCTCTTCTTTCCCTTTTCTTTTCTTTCCCTTTTCTTTTCTTTCCCTTTTTTATTTGACTTATTTTTGAGGCGGGAGTTTATATATGCTATGCGGGAGTGCGGGAGAAAGAGTGTCTATGCGGGAGACTCCCGCCTAATGCGGGAGAGTTGACAGCCCTGCCCTCTGGCTACATCATTGTTCCCCTCTTTACTAGAACATTGAAACGAGTAACTAGTGCATGCAATACAGTTTCATCGACTATCCAAAACAAGAACAAGCTGTAATTTATTGATAGTTCCGTTCCAATTCTTTAACAAAATAGTTTAAATTTCATCAAAGGAATAGCTTAAATTTCATTTGCACCCGACTTGATTTGTGTTGATTTCGGTTTAAATTTAAAATTATTCTAGTATTCCCCATTACCCATTTTATTTGCCATCTATGAATAACATTTCGATCTTTATTAAACTGAAGAAAGGATAGCTATTAAATACATTTCTTTGCCATCTACTGAAGATAGCAATATTAAAGCCACACGTTTTATTGAGCGAGCTTATTTTAGAGGCGTTGTCCATTAATAATTATGCATCTGCCAACGGAGCTAGGCTCGAGTGTACCGACGGGGTTATTTCAGGCCGCCCCCCCCCCCCACTGGGTACGCCACAGTGCTACCATGGCCCTATGAAGAAAGCTGTCTCATAAGCCTAGTCATGTCATCTTCTATAGTTAATGATAGTATGGTGATAAGGGGGGTGGGGGGGGGGGGGCGTTCTGGGTTACATGAAATGCACTGCGTTGAAACAATTTGTTTGGCAATAAGTGGTGCAGTTACCTCTTGAAATATGGTATATTGATTGGACTTATCCGGAAGAGAACCCAAGCTGGTCGAGGGAGGACACAGTATGAAATAAAACAAGAATGATTCAACACTCATCATTAGCTTCACTTGTTAGAGGAATCGCAGAAACTTATTTATTAAATCCTGTCTCATTTCTTGCTTTTGAACTACAATACAAATAGTTTTCACTTACGAAAATCAACCAACAATCCTATTGGCCTACATGTACGTAATTATAACTATAATAACTAAATTTTGTTCGTTATACATGTATACAGTGCTCAAAAATGAACTTAGACTTAGTGTTAGGTAAATACACTCATAACTCCAGAAATACAGTTCCACAGCAAAACAATCACATTATTCACAAAGTTCAAAATTTTAATTTCCCGCATTTTATGAATTTTGAATTCGTAATGAACGTAATACAGTGTGATGTTTTTTGGCCATACTGATAAATGGAAGCATCCCATAACCTCATCTTACTATTTACCGGTAAGTTGTCGCAAGCAGTTAATCAACAACATGCCAATTGAGCTTTGGAGTTAAGAGCATATTTATATTACTTGATAAGTTCCTTTTTTAGCACCTTATATTTGTTTACAATATTTAAAATAAAAACAATTCACCCCCAATGTATGTGAAAAGTGAACTATACCACATATGGTTTATATAACAACATGCTCTACAAAATGGCCAAGGAGTTGGGATGATAATTGGTTCAGGAATATTAATCATGGTGTGCTCGTCTTACAATGATATGCTATCTGCGAGAACAGATTACAAAAATCAAGGTATTGTTTTATGCCATGTCGTGTATCCGTTTGTCATAATATGTCACGGCGACGAGGAGCATCCAATATGTTGTATGTCAAAAATGGTGCTCTTGGGAGTGAGTTGACCAAATACAAGATGGATAAGCTTACTACTGTATACCATTTCATAAACGCTTCAATATTCAAATAATCAAATGTGTAAAATAAAAGAATAAATGCGACCCATATTTTTTAAACAATAATGTATATCAGTGACTGTCTTGACATCCATCAATGTTTGATAGATTAAAGCAACATCGGACATAATTAGCATTATTACCTATAGCATTATAAGTTGAGCTATCATCGGACGGATGATAGCATAACATTACAAGTTCAACTTTTCAACAGAAAATACATATTACTCAGATAGTTAACACTTCACCCTTAGTTGAGCTATTAATCAAGATAGCAAAGCACTACACCTGAGCTAAGCTATTATTCAAGATAGAATAACTCTACTCTAAATATAAACTGTAATAAAGACATGAAAGATAGCATGATACGTCACTCTACTCTAGATTGGGCTGTTAACTGAAGATAACATAACACTTTAAAGTAGAGCTATTGTAGAAAAGATTGATTCACTATTATAAGTATTATAAAACCCACAAATAACCCCGCAAAGAATATAAATCACCTTTCATACACCGTTTAGTGTTTTGTTGATGCTTAGCCTATCTAAAAATGGGCAAACTGAATCAAAGTTGTGTAAGATATTTGAAAGAAATCATCCATGGAAGCATAATTCAAAAATGAAGTATAAGTGACGCCCCCCCCCCCCCCCCCCCCCCCCCCCCCCCCCCCCCCGCTTGTCAGTTTCTCACTCGAAGGCAATTCCACATTTTAGAACAAACTTTCTTAGCTGTTTAAGAATGAAGTATATAAAACAATTCTTAAACAGCTAAAAAAGTTTAAGCAATCTCATTGGTTCTCAGAGAAATCGGCGTCATCTAGATGAGACAATAGAACACGGGGAGGTGGGGCTTACGTTTTAACAGTGCGCCCGACCTTCACAATGCGTGGTTTGCTCCATAACGCGCACTTACTTCTGCAGTGCGTCTTAAGCGCTTTTCCTGCGTTTATGCCGGCGCCGCGACGCTTACGCATGGTTTACTAATCCCATGTGATTGGATAGAATGTTTGTGGATTATTCGATCCTAGCAGGGGTAAAAGTTGTCAAATGTGGACAATAAAATGTACTTATTTCTATGATAAATGTCTAAAGTATGATTGTTTAAGAATGCAACACGGGTACGGTCAGGGAGAGTATAATGGGAGGGGATATTCGAATCGCAAAACAAGAGCCTCCCATATAAGGGCACATGGGCGTGAGTACGCGCGATGTGACTCGTAAAAGGAGGGCGACGCTATGATTGACAGCACGAAAGTCCTTATAAGGCACATGAGACGCTCGATGTGACTCAGAGAATTAATTTAGACGCGCGATGTGACTCGTAAATCGAGGGCGCTAACACACTAGAGGTTTCAATCTCGGCAATGGGAGTTTGTGTACAGTGGCACCCGCCTGGTACGGTCTAAAAACAATACCTTTATTCTCTAAATATACTGCCTTGATTCGAGTCTCTGGATTAAAACTATGGTCCCTCGGTGACTGCAATAGTGCTACTCGGGCCCATAGTTTTAACCAGAGTCTCTCATGGCAGTATATATTTGTATAGCTTGTATTGGATGCTATCTTCAGTAGATAGCATGCGGGTCCATTTGGATGTCATTGAACCTTTTCGAAAATTGGACAATATAAGATTATATAAGCTTATGTTGTTGCTCAAAGGATAAGCATTTAAAGTGACAATAACATTCTTAAGACTGCCATAAAATTCATCTTGAAACGGGTTTTAGACATAATTATCGCATTTTTTTCTAGAATTTCATGATGATAAGACACTGTTTGAAAAGATAAAGTTTTCTCTTTTATATTAAAATTAGGCTAGCCTATAAAACGTTCTCCTGTCTGAAGGAAAACCAAGCCTATTAGGCCTATGATAACCCCCGCCCTCCCGGGTGGTCGGGGGGGGGGGGGGGGGGGGGTGGTGGGGGGGGGGGGGGGGGGGGCAGAGTGCCACCCCTGACGCCCCCCCCCCCCCCCCCCGCTTGTCAGTTTCTCACTCGAAGGCAATTCCAAATTTTAGAAAATTCTGGCTACGACGAACTGATGTTTACCGGGAACAAATACCCTTTGCCCCCCCCCTTGACAAGAGACCCCAGATACGCCTCTGTCGTCGATGTTTGTCATTCTATGGCTTAGCACTGCATTCTGCATCATTATATATGTTTTTCTGTCATTCTTGAGTTTTCCACGTCATTCTATGGCTTTATTTTGTCATTCTCCGTTATTGTATTGCATTATTTGCCATCAGTTTGTGTCATTCTTTGAGGGATCAATCCATACCGCGTCAGTGTTTGATTTATTGACCAATAACATAGAAAACATAGATAGCGGATGAAAATTTCAATATCGGACTAGTGGATACGGTTTTTTATTCGGACTAGCGGACCTAATTTCACTTTCGGACTAGCGGATATAATTTTAAATTCGGACTAGCGGACCTAATTTCACTTTCGGACTAGCGGATACAATTTTAAATTCGGACTAGCGGACCTAATTTCACTTTCGGACTAGCGGATACAATTTTAAATTCGGACTAGCGGACCTAATTTCACTTTCGGACTAGCGGTTATAAATTTTAATTCGGACTAGCGGACCCTATATTATTTTCGGACTAGCGGTCCTTCGGACTAGCGACCCTTATTTTATTTTCGGATTAGCGGGTACAATTTTTTTTCGGAGTAGCGGACCTTTTTTTTAATTCGGACTAGCGGTCCGTCGGACTAGCGGACCGTCGGACTAGCGAACCTTCGGACTAGCGGATCAGTTCCGGAGGAGTATGGTCTTTGGTTACACTGTTTGTTATAATACCCGTCTGGGTTAGCAGTTCACATCATCATTCTTTTTATGTCCATTTCACATTTGCTTTTCAGAGAACAATATACATTTGGCAAAAGTTTACTAGTAACTTCTGCCGTTAATTCCTTGGAGAGGGGTTTGGTTTCCACTCAGCTGGCCAGGCTTTGTTGATAACAATGTTAGCCTCGTATGTCAAGTTAGGTTCCTTAGATCCATTATCTTGGGAGGAATTGAGAAAAGTTCGCTCTTCCGGCGCACAGGCTCTATCTTGTCCAGTAGGCTCATGAATTTTTATTATGAATACCATTGTCGGTCGATAACTTCATCAGGTAACATCTGGGAAGGTTTAGGTTTGTACGGTAAGTCATATCCAACTCCCTGTTTAAATTTAAGTTTACAATTGTTTATATGCGGACAACAATTGAACAGAATGACCTAATATGGTCTGGATTACACAACACACAATTCTATGTGTCAGTACGAACGATAAATGTATAGACACAATAGAATGGTGTGCGACCTTTAAGGTCCGGTTTGAATGGAATTGTTCAAATCTTGAAGTAACGTTTAAAATGTGCTAATATGTGTCACTACAAACTTAAATCTATGAACACAATTGAATAGAGTGACCTTCAAGGTCCGTCCGGTTATCATCTAATTATATAAATGTCATGAATAACATTTGAAAAGATTTAATGTGCACATATCTATCAACTCCTTTGTCAGGAGTGAGGTTCAATTTATTTATGATAATATTAAATGCACTTCTGGTATGTACTAGTGGATTACGCATGACTCTTTGCAAACTACGTCTTGATCTTGTATCCTCGTGTCTGGCAGCAATTAAGTATTATTTTAAGATTCAAAATAATACAGCATCTGTCCCATAAATTCTGAACACTGCTCATATTACATATAAATCCAAATTGTATTTATAGCAATTTTATTCTACAATGCAATGGAGCAAGAATGCCCTTTTTTCAAGGTGATAAACATGTTGAAACACGTTGAAAAAGCATTGAACAAGTAGTAAGTAGTTGTTCAAACCAAAGTTCTTCTTGCTTGTATTGTGTTTAGACCACACTTCTAGCCAACAGGCTGGTATTAACACTTTCCATGCGGCTATTAGTTTTACCATATACAAAACAGATTTGACAGAAACCATTCCCAACTTTCAAAGTCTTATCTCAAGAATTACTGAACCAATACTAGGCATGTTTGTACTTATTTTAAAGCATTTCTCATGGTGATTCCAAAATATGGTAATGAAATTTAATAATTTCACATTTTTGAAACATTTTGTGAATTTTGGAATGTCGATGGAAAGTGTTAACTTACAAACCATAGACTTGTCTGGCATAATGTAAACATGACCTGCCCCCTAGTTTTGGCAGTAAAACCTCTGGCTTGTCTCAACTGGTCTGGCTAAGTTTGACTAAGATTAGAATACCCTATCATTGAATTCCCCTGGTTAATTTCTCATTGAGTTATTGTATGGATTGTTTGTTATTGGTAGGGTATACAGTGTACCGGCTGTTTGACAGCAACACTCGTACATGGATCGACTACAGTGAAACATGGCCAATATTTCTACTGTAAACAGAGTGTCTGTAGCGCTCAAATCATAACCTTGAGCGTACAAGAATGGTTATCCCTTCACACTCATACACAAAGCCATTAGAAGACAAAGTGCTAATGTAAGCCAGGAAGATAGTGGAAGAGGACTACAAAGGTATCGCGTTCATGCCATTTGTCAAAGGCGTCTCGGACAAAATGTGCCGATTCTTAAATGGTGCCAGTGTTAAAACTTACTACACCAAATTACCCGAACTCAGAGATATTGTAAGCAAACCTAAAGATCCTATGCCCAAGGGTCGTTCACCTTTGCGTGTATTGCATTCCATGTAGTTGTGGTGAATAATATATAAATTGGTCAAACCATAAGGCCTAAAACCTTTACAGCCCTGAACCTAATTAAATCCCATTTGAAAACTATTGTGGCAACACATATCGCCTCAGTCTATCTCGCCAGGCGCTGACGGCGGGTGATAAATGCCCACAAAATTGTTAATTGCGGGTTCCTGACCCCCTGGCTGAATGAACTAAGACACGGTCATCCATGCTGGAGGACCGAATCCCGTCGTCGATAAGTCCGGTTTCCCCCGCTAATATGTGGAAATGAACTGATCATGCACAATGGTAAGACTTTGTAATTCAAACATTTGATTGATAGTGATATAATTAGAGAATAAAATATAGTTCTTAACTGTTTTGCCATATACGATGGTCTTATAATGTATACGCTGTACCATATTTGGAGCTGCGGCGGCCATACACGACGACTGGTTTGAGAGCCTCATGTACTGGTTTGAGAGCCTTGTGTATGGCCATGTGTTTTGAACTTTATACCATCTGAGATTCGAATTAGCATATCGCAATAACTTATTTGTTCTACCCCATAAAAAGTATATATTCTCTGAATGGTAATCTCGCAAGGAATCCAAATTTGCTATTGGAATTTATAGGACCTAATGGTAACATGTTGTGATTAACAATGTTAAAAAAATATCATTTTTTTTCTTCATATGTTGATTAAAGCTCTTTTTTTTTTTATACCTATCCCAATCATAATTTTACTGTGCACATTATTTCCTCATGCAATTACCCATCAGAACATAATGGTTGTCAAGGGTAGCTTGTTGAAATATACTATATCTGGAAGTGAATGAGCACAAACGTTTATATTTTATTTTGTTTACAAATATATTTGTTTGGGTATGCACCCTATCCTGATTTCTGTTTCGACTATTAACTCCCTTTGTCAAAAGTGGAGGAGTGGAGTGAGTCTTCAGGTATTACCTGGTTGAATTTAATTATGATTTCTGGTTTGCAGCGGAATCACGCTTCACATAAAAGATTTCGCGTACGTGTATTTATTGTAACCCTAGTGTCTAGCAGCAATAGAGCAGTATTGTACTCAATATGGGAAACTTGTGGTTTCATTATTTTATCTCACAATAAAATTTAATCAATTACCTTTTTTGAATTTTAGTCTAAAAATGGATCACTCATCGTTTTGTTATTCTTGAATTATTTTTGCTGGTGTATAATATAAAAGCTGATATAGTCACCTTTAATTTGACACCAGTCGTGATGTAATCAAACCTTTGATAATGGAGATATTCTTGAAACCAATAATTTGGTCAAAACGTGTACAAAATCACCATGTGAGGGTACATCCTGGTGATTTTATTCCACATGGTTGGAATTGCTTTATCAAAAAATGCCGATGACCAACACAATCGGATCGGTTGGCAGACTGTCTGAAAAACTAAGCATAGAGCATTGTTTTTTAACAAGATTATAATTACACAATATTCCATCTACTGAAGATAACGTAACAAGTGGGCATTAATTAATTGTGTATGACTAGACTAATGCACAGAGCATTGCCTACATACTATAAGTCTAAAGAAAGGAGAAAAAGCGAAACAAAAGTATAGGTGATGCATGCTCTTGACAGCATACTACTCAGACATTTTAATTGCCCAAAATAATAAATTCACACACAATCAGCCACCAGCTTCTATGGTGCTGTTGAAGGATATATAGTTATACAAAAGGCTATCTACTGAAGATAGCAGAAATAGTGGACATTTATTAATAGTTTGTAGTGAAACTAAATACAGAGCATTGTTTTCAACATGATTATAGTTACATAATATGCTATCTACTGAAGATGACAGAAATAGTGGATATTTATTAATAGTTTGTAGAGAAACTAAATACAGAGCATTGTTTTCAACATGATTATAGTTACATAATATGCTATCTACTGAAGATAACCAAAATAGTGGACATTTATTAATAGTTTGTAGAGAAACTAAATACAGAGCATTGTTTTCAACATGATTATAGTTACATAATAAAGTTTGATCAATATATTAGATCGAACTCTTTTGCCCATTGGAGCGAAAATTGTTATTGTCTGGAATTGCGTTGGGCAACCATGGTTACCTCCGACCAATCACGGGTCACTTCCGGGTTGTTTTTCATGCCCGCTCCAATTCCAATTCGGTGCCCAACATTTCATTCGCATCTTTGTCTTCGTACCGAGAGGATATCAAAAATTGATTGATATATATATTAAAATACTCTTGGTTCAAGACTAAGATGCTACTACTCTATTCCTGACTGTTGGGCTCTTCAATTTTCGATATCTAAGGGTAATATGCTATCTACTGAAGATAACCAAAATAGTGGACATTTATTAATAGTTTGTAGAGAAACTAAATACAGAGCATTGTTTTTGTAGACTTATTTCAAACATACGGAGATTTTCATATCATATGAAAGCTTGTATTTTTCTCATCATCATACTGAAATTTGACGGCCTAAATCGGTATAATTACGGAGAAATCGATGAAATAACGTCGAATTACCGCGAATGGTGGTAACCACCGATATAGTTTGTGTACTACTCAATGGGTACAGTTCACAGCATCTTTTGCGTCTAAAATAAGAACCATTAGAGCTATGCAACCAGGGCTCAAATTACATCGCGGCCATTGCCGCGATGCCCTCGCATCTGGTCGCGATGCCCACGGATCAGTAAAAAAATCACGGCCATAATGGCCGTGCCCTATTTTTAACAGTGGCCGTGTGCCCTTTTGGCTCGCGGTTGGGGGTTCCGATAAACTTAACTTTGATCAAATTATTCCAAGTTCAATCCGATTTTGAAAGGTGCAATGTGCTTTAAAATTTTACAAAAATGACGATGTGACAGTCCATTCGAGGTGTAAAGTTTTCATCTATCTAATGGTTGTTTTTAAACATGTATCCACCTTGTCTCTAGCTACGCAATTGCTCACTGCTCTGCTTTCCAACAGCAACGTACATATATAACATCACAAATTCACAACATGACAATGATACAGTATTAAAATATGTTGATTGACAAAATAAACAGACTGTCTCGTTTCATGCTGTAAAGTATTTAATAAAAGTCCTAGTGAAGTTTACATGTAAAATTATGGTATAAATAATGTAATATAAAATGCCCTTGGTGCCCTTTCATTCCAATATTGGTTTGGCCTTGGTGCCCCAGAACATGGCCTCGATGCCCTTCGAAATGTGTTATTTTTAAGGCCAAAGTGGCCGTGCCCCTAAATTGACGAAATTTGAGGCCTGTATGCAACTCAAACTTTGGAACACAACTTTTTTAAGGATGACCTTTCATGTAGAATAGAAAACTTCAAGTTGAAAATCGGAACATCTACCTTTAATACAGAGCATTGTTTTCAACATGATTATAGTTACATAATATGCTATCTACTGAAGATAACCGAAATAGTGGACATTTATTAATAGTTTGTAGAGAAACTAAATACAGAACATTGTTTTCAACATGATTATAGTTACATACTATGCTATCTACTGAAGATAACAGAAATAGTGGACATTTATTAATAGTTTGTAGTGAAAATATATACAGAGCATTGTTTTTAACATGATTGTAGTTACATACTATGCTATCTACTGAAGATAACAGAAATAGTGGACATTTATTTATAGTTTGTAGTGAAACTTAATACAGAGCATTGTTTTTAACATGATTGTAGTTACATACTATGCTATCTACTGAAGATAACAGAAATAGTGGACATTTATTTATAGTTTGTAGTGAAACTATATACAGAGCATTGTTTTTAACATGATTGTAGTTACATACTATGCTATCTACTGAAGATAACAGAAATAGTGGACATTTATTAATAGTTTGTAGTGAAACTTAATACAGAGCATTGTTTTTAACATGATTGTAGTTACATACTATGCTATCTACTGAAGATAACAGAAATAGTGGACATTTATTTATAGTTTGTAGTGAAACTTAATACAGAGCATTGTTTTTAACATGATTGTAGTTACATACTATGCTATCTACTGAAGATAACAGAAATAGTGGACATTTATTAATAGTTTGTAGTGAAACTTAATACAGAGCATTGTTTTAACATGATTATAGTTACATAATATGCTATCTACTGAAGATAACAGAAATAGTGGACATTTATTAATAGTTTGTAGAGAAACTAAATACAGAGCATTGTTTTTAACATGATTGTAGTTACATACTATGCTATCTACTGAAGATAACAGAAATAGTGGACATTTATTAATAGTTTGTAGTGAAACTGTAGTGAAACTAAATACAGAGCATTGTTTTTAACATGATTATAGTTACATAATATGCTATCTACTGAAGATAACAGAAATAGTGGACATTTATTAATAGTTTGTAGTGAAACTATACAGAGCATTGTTTTTAACATGAATATAGTTACATACTATGCTATCTACTGAAGATAACAGAAATAGTGGACATTTATTAATAGTTTGTAGTTACATAATATGCTTTAGTTCTAATTAAGATAACATAGTGGACACTCATTTAAAGTTTATTGTGAAACTAAGCACAGAGCATTGTTCTCAACATGATTTATAGTTACACAATATCATAATATCAACTCTAGACATAATTTTCCAAATAAATTCATTCACTCAAAGCACTGTGCAGTGTCTGTGCGGCGTGTTTGTGATATTCACTGTGTAAACGTATGTGGCGTTTGTTTGTCTCACTCGGTATGGACAAATCAATTTGTATGGAAGTTGGAAGCTCTTATAGTCTTAACCGATAGAGGGCTATTCATAACTACCACAATGGGTAGGACACAAACTAGCGATATCCGCTTGAATGAAGAAACAAATTATCCATTGAGTTACAAAGCTGCAATCCAATACCTCCGATATTTGTTGGTGAATTTTCCCCTTTGTTGGTGATATTTTCTCTTTTACACTCAAATTATGAAGACAGTATCAATATATATTTTTCTGTGGAAGGGACTTCCTATTTTTGTACAAGTTTTTTTTTTATTGTAAAAAGACTACTTGTAAATACAGGGTGTCCCAAAAGTTTCGAAACCTTTTCAAAATTGTATATCCCCTGTTAAATAATTGGCAGTATAAAAATAAGAATATATTTGGATAGAGAAGACTAATAGAATTATTTTGGTATCAAACTTACGATAACAGCTACCTGTTACGTTCCCGAACTGTAAAACTGCACTTTTATATCGGGGGTTAAAATAGGGTCGGTCGAGTTACGCCAATCAAACTTTTTTTTTTAGGCCTAACATTATCACAACATTTAATAAGTAAAAAACTTTTTGAACAAAATCCACATCAACGGGATGTGAGAAACACACTGCATGTGATTACAGTGACTTATACAGTGCGTCCAGCAAATTGAACAATTTTATGGTATTGCGAGTCATGTGTCCAATCCTTTCAGAGTGTGTTTTATATTTACGGGCGGCAAAAAGGAGTCATGTTTGGTACCAAAATTTTCTCTTTCCAAATGTATTTGGCATTGCGACTTATTTTAAGAAAGATACCCATCTTTTAAATGGTTTGGAAACTTTTAGGACACACTGTAGATATGAGCATTTTGTAGTTCAAAATATGGGCTATAAATAAAGGATTTTCAAGCGTAGTGTTGTGTGTACATGATAAGCTTGACACCTGATAATGACATTCTCTTTGGCAAATTCCCCGTTAGGATTCATCCTGCTCTTAATAACATCATTTTAATTGCAAAGAAATAGATGCAATGGTTCAAAACCGTCTTTTCAAAATATCCAACTTATATCATTAAGTACCATAACACTGAAACAATCTGTTGGAAAAATCTTTAAAGAATACCCTTTATACAAAAACATGGGACGTGTTTCACTTGCTTTTTGTATAATAAATGCCTTTATATTTGGATGTTTTAGTATGTTGGGGTGTATTTATGTATATTTACCATTGTTGGCATGCAATATCTAGTCTACTTTTTGATGTTTCTCAAACAGTTATCCACACACATTATATGTTTATTTGATTTGTAATCATGTATTACCTGTAGATTTGATTTGTCATAGCGGATGAAAAGAAATAATTAAATAAATTATATAAACTTGACACCTAGAGTTGATATGCTATCTACTGAAGATAACATGAACAGTGGACACTCATTTATAGTTTATATTTCTTACAAGTCATAGATCACATAACTTTGCTGTGGTCTTTTACAGACATGGAATTTTTCCGACACCAACACCAGTATTGAGGTCGCTAAAACTGACACATTTGTTATTTCTTTATATATTTACAGAACTATTGTTTCCTTGTGATTTCCTGTAATCGTCGCCTAAATTTCGACTAGAAAACATGTGTAACCTGAGGCAACTGAATAGGATGTGTGCAGATAGCTCCAGCCCATATTATGAGTGTCATAGTTATTTTCAAGTTGACGTCACATAATGTAAGTTTAAGAAAAATTTGATGTGCAATCATCATGCAGAGTTCACCATAAGGCAAAAAGAAATGTGTTTGATTGTCCATAGATCACTTTCAAAAGTTGGGTCGAGATTTTTTTTTTCCTCCCTTGCCCTTTTTTCAGGTACCAAAAGTAAAATGAGATGAACTTGTTGTGGTAACCAAAACGGGGGGGGGGGGGGGGGGGGAAATCTGTAATATTTTGATGAGTTTTTTTATTTTCTAAACACTTTCTAAAAAAGAAAAAGATTTTGGGTTGGAAGGATTTCAAGGGTCTAATTGGCCTAATGCTAAATTGAAGTAATAGGTAACCTTGTCCTTAAAATGTGTTTAAAAATCACAGTATGCCTGGTAGAGTTTTAAAGACACCAAAGTATTAAAACTTATAATGTAATTTACTAGACATTAACAATAAACAAATTGTGTAGATGACAGTTTGAGCAGGGCTGTACACAGTACCCGCCCACACGGGTACATTTTGCATCGGGCGGGTAACTTTAAAAGAATTCAAACCCGGCTGGCCAGTAAGAATTTTGCTGTGGGTAAATATGCATCCGACTTGATATATTGAATGCATAGAAAATATGATCCCTTGTTGACATGTTGTAGCAAAATGTTTAAAAATTCTATCGTAAAATTCCTGTCCTTAAAATATGTAACACATAATATTGCCAATGTGTGTTGCAAACCAGTATTACATTACATAATTTAAGAAGAGACATTGCTGCATTTAGAATAATTTGTCATTAAATTTATCTAGATGGCAGTATGTACAGAATATGACTGTGTTACCCAATGAATGTTCAAACACCACTTCTGAGTGACATTTTGGCCCTTGTACTCAGAAAATAAAAATATAATTTTGCTGAACCACTGGCTGGCGCGAGTTCGTGTCTTCCTGATTTATCCAAAACGACACCATTCTGTAATTAGAATTTGAGGCAATTCAGACCAATAAATGGGACACTGATTCAAGAGTTCAAGGTTTTAAATATAATTTTTATTTTCATCAAGTCAGAAATCTAATGATTACTTGTTGGGCTGGTAACTTTAACTTGCCAGACTGGCTGGTTGGTGGTGGGGGGTGGGGGGGGGGGGGGAATGGAGGTACACCCCTGATTTTGAGTGATTTTTAAAATGTATGCTTTTTGACAGGAAACATGCTGATTAGTTTCCAAGCTTGTCGGATATGTAGTCTTTATACAACCACAACATTAAAGTAGCTGAAAATAGGCAACATATGCGTGAGACAAAGAAACTCTTTTATTTTTGGTGGGCCAAAGAGACTCTGAAAGGGCCAATGTATCCTCATTCTATTGTTATTTATTATATTTCTGTTTAAGATTTGCAATTAACATATTTTTTCAGAAAGTAGATGTCCTCACTTTTAAATGACACCAAAGTTGTTATAATAGGCCATTCCAAAGTGAAATTATGATAAATTTAAGTTAATCACTGCTGAATTATTGAATTGGAGAAAAAGGCCTTCAAAGTCAGTGAAGCGTCACTTGGCTCTCCAAAATATTCTGTCAAAACTTAATCGAAGTATTGTTTATGCCAAAGACCTCTTATTAAACGGCCTGTCATTGGTTCATTTGGGAATTTACAGGGTTCAAACTAGTTCTGGAAAGCCCTGACCTTTTAAGACCATACCAAATTTGCCATAGTGGATACTATTTTAAACACGTGGAAATGACGATGTTAACAAGGTAATTTCGAGACAATTCGAGACATTTTTCCTCTCTTTGCATTCATTTGGTGAGATGTAAGAATAAAGTGTCCTCTCTAAAATGACTTTAAAAAAATATTTAGACCTAAAATATTTTCTTAATACTTCGGAATGTGATACATAAATAGTTTATCTTTCTGAAAATGAAAATATCTCATTTTCGACCTCCCCTTGTCAAATCGACTATTTCAGGCCATAACTCAAAATCAGCCCAGTGACTTTATGCTCATTTTGTCGTGCCAGGTCACAATTGTT